>JBBPMW010001242.1:0-11020 GCA_038090535.1 Tylopilus alboater | reverse complement strand
CCTTGGTTGGTTTAGTACCGCATCATCTCGTGAGCTGCCATAACGATGCGATGCAACCAGGTCACGCTGCTGATCATCATCATTTTGCCACTTACCTTCTCAATCGTCCTTGAGCAACGCCCACCCTTGGCCCTTCGTCAAGTCGGCCACGACGTTGGCTTCATGCTTGTCTTCCGTCTTTGTCCTAGGTGTCCAGAATCAGCTACCGCAACGGCTTGCTTCGCATACTATCTCGAATCACAGACCGACCGGGACCTAGCGGTGCACATCCTCATTGCCTTACTCCAGACGCCCATTAAACTTGCGCATTCGAACAGCCTTTGCGGTCGTGTTGTGAGACCATGCCACTAATCCGTTCCAGAATGGGATATCAGCGGTGATAGAGACCTTGTCTAGCTTCCGGGTCAATCTTTGATGATCCAGGCCTGCGCAAATTTTCGTATAAAAGCTTTACATTCTGGCTGCCGTTAATGAGATTCTTTGAACACTGACATGCCGTCCTCCTTGCCCGGGATACTCCAAATTTACGGTCTCACTGCATTGGGTTTAGCTTCCTCGGTTACAGCAGATTATTATGTCGATAACGCCAACAGCACCGTGGCGTACGCTGCGTCCGGTACTAACTGGGGAACATTCTCTTTCGCCACTCAAAACCTGACCTTTGTTTTGAGCACTGGGAATGTCACTGTAGATTCCTCGAAATGTTACGATCAAAACTAGTGCGTATCTTCCCAGACAAATATTACGATTCTGATACTTTCCCCCTTTGCAGTGCCCGTGCGTGTTGTCTGCCCACAGAGGATGATCTGGGACACCTAACAGCAATCTAGTTGCGGCCTGTACAGTTGAAAATAACTGCCAGATCACATTTCCATTCACTGGTACGCACTGCTATCAACCATGATTTTGGGTTTACTCAAGTACCACCGGAAGGATCTGGGCTATCAGTATATGTCATACATGCTGGGTTTCAGGGGATCACCGCAAGCCTCAAGATAGATGGAGGTCAATCTGTCACTGCGACCTTGCCGCCACCAACTCCACCTTCATACCAAACCCCTAATGTCTCGCTTTTCGACCTCCAGTTCCTCCCCAATGCACCTCACACTGCAACGATTAATCTCTTGGACTGGGAAAACGGCCCCACGTCATTTTATTTTGATTACGCGCTTATCAACGAAAGTCGTGTCGAGTTCCCCGTCTTGTCGTTAGCCTCTTTTCTTCCTTCGTCTTCATTGTCGTTGTCGACGACAAGTCTTCCAGTTAATCCAACTACATTGGAAATATTCCAGTCTCCGACTGCACAACCAACGACCGCCTCTTCCACTTCTCCCACAACATTATCCACTTCCACTGATTCTACATTTACGCCCGGAGCTACTTCTGCGGTTTCCAATACCAAGTCTAGGTTCGTGCCTTCACATCAGACCCTTCTCCCAGAGGTTGACATCATCTACCAGTGTAAACCTCCGTGCTATCGTGGGTGGCGCATGTGGAGGGCTCGCCGCTTTCATCGCCATCACTGCCGCCATCATCTTCCTTAAAAAGCGTGTGTCTCACCACGTCAAGTTGGAAGAGAGCCGTCGGCCTGATCCGTTCCCTGCCACCCCTGCTTTGGCCCACGACCAGACCGCGTCGTCGTCAACACATGCCCCGACGAACGAGAAGGGGCGCATGCATCCCGCGGCTCTCAATACGGCAGTGTCTCAACCCCGCGGGCAGTCTGTCAGCGAATCGAGTACCTTTCACATCCTTTTGGCCGCGGACAATGCGGGGAGGGTGCCGGGTGCCGAAGCTGGACCGTTGACCACTCACCCTCTCTCGCTCGACGACTTTATCATTGATTACAGACGCGAGGATGGATCATTTTCCAGCTTTCGTGACTCTGGGGCTCGAGATACGCCTCCGCCAACAGCCCCAGTTGGTTCGGCACCTCCATGTTACCAGACCCTGGAAGGCGCAGGCGCTTCTGATTCACCATTGTAGTTCCCCCTAACTTCGCTCCCTATACGTGCATATGCATGACTCTCGCCGCTCATTTGACTCCAACATCCGCTTATCCACTTGTCACTGCAGGTCTGTGACCCCAATTAATATCAGGATGTACTTTGGTATGGTTATAGATAGCTCGTACGAGAATGTCCCAGGTACAACAACATCGGTACGTATATCAAAACCTACAGAGACAACAAGAGGGGTAGCACACGGACATTGTCCCAACTTTCCACTGTACATGTCTCTCATTGTGCTTGTACGTAGTCGTAACTGGGTGGGGCCGTACCCGTACCCATCGTCGTCTCCCCATCTCCAATATCGCTCATCGTCGGCTGCCATGGCACGCCCCCGACTGGGGTTTGCGCGTGAGGTAGCGTAGCTAGGTTGCCTGGGTTGAGGTGCGAGCGTAACTCTGGGTCGTTATAACCGGTGCTGCTCACGCCTGGTGGATTCGCTAGCATGCGTTCGAGCACGCGTGCGACGACTGGCGCGGGGACATTGTTGCTGAACAGGCTGTTGACAAAGTCCGCTTGGTCGTCCGTCAGGACTGCGTTTGGACGTGCGCTGGGGACGTCGCGGCTGGCGGTCTGGTCTTGTTGCGGGGTGCCGCCCGGTGCAGGTCCAGATTTTTCGTTGGGGTAGCTGACGGGCGCTGCAGTGGGCCCGGACGCATCTCGATCTTGAGGTATTGCTCCTCCTGCAGCAACACCAATCGACACTGGCACGGACGAGGTAGCGCTGTCGTTACCGCTCGATGTAGCGCGCGTGTGAGAAAAGTTCGTCATGGGGCTTGAGTTACTCCTATCCCGGGCCGCGATATTCGGTGCGGAGCCAACCTCCGAGTCCGTCCATGATTGCAAAGGACGCGAAATTCCGGAGGGTGGACCCGCGGCCAATGCAGAAGAACTGGCAAATGGGTCTACGCCGACAGCACCGACGTCTGTAAACCTGGCTTCAGGTTGCGGTAAGAGGAGTGGACTGGGTCTCTCGTTTAGTCTCTGCAGGTGTCGGTGGCGGCGACGACGGACGCAGAAGAACGCCAGGCCAAGGAGTGCGAGAAGGCCGACAGCACCCCCAACAGCGCCTCCCACGACGGCAGCAAGGTTGGTACTGGAAAGGGAAGCATTAGGCTTCAATCGATTGTAGTTGGAGGTGAGCTTACTTTTTTGAGGTCGACGAAGAGACGACTGAACCGGTGCCGGTGCCGTTTCCGGATGGCGTGCTTGAAGGATGCGCTGTCGCTCCAGGTGACTGGGAAGAAAGGAACGATAGGGCGGCCACAGAGGATACGGGGGTCGCAGAGTTTGTCTGAGTTCCCGCCAAACTCGATTGTTGCGAAGTGGTTGGTGAATTGGATGACGATGGCGTCGGCGTTGAAGATGGAGACTGCGTAGGAGTAGAATTTGGGGTAGGGCTTGGACTGGGGCTCGGACCCGAAACCTGCGCCTGATTAACGTCGATATAGTCAAGCATCATGCCACTAAAGCCGCCATTCCAATCCAATACTGTCATCACCGCAGAGTGTGTTCCAGAGGGTATGTTTTGTACATTGAAGAGGGTAACGTGAGGGATATAGTATTGCGGTGATGGAGGTGCACCGAGGGTTGCCGTCGTTGCCGTTCCCGAGTCTATCGAAAGAGAAGCCGACATGCCTTGCGGCCCAGCTTGTAGAACATATATAGTTAATCCGGAGCCTAGAGTCGGAATAGAATTGCATTCGCCCCTTGTCCTAGCGAGAAAACCTAAAGGACGGACCTGTGAATGAGAACTGCACTGCACAGTTGTTCGATGTAGAGCATGCCGCGTCTATAGGGCACAACTTAATGCCGGGTCAGGACGCTCTGTTCTATCAGTGACTTACATGTGCTACGGAGCGCCGTTCGAGCGTGCCTTGAGCACCGGAATCGGTAACACAGTGCAACGAAGTACTTACTATGTGCCATCGAAACACCTAGTGGCGTCCACAGTCTGCATCGTCCCGTTGGGCAACCGAAGTTCCAGTACTTCTCCGGTATCAGAACCAAACGGGCCCCATACCGGTCCAGCTGGGTTTTCAGAGAACTTGAGGACCGAATAGTTGCTATCGTCTATGGTATAACCCGCACGGACAAGCGCCCAGCATATAGATATGAAAAAAAGCAAAAGATGAAGCTTCGACATGCTGAAAAAGAGGGGGGCAGTGCAATCCTGCCCAGTGCCTCGCAAACAAGGTACTTTGGATCGGTCAAGGAGTGGAAGGGACCAGGTGTGAGATGTCCTGGATAAGTCGCCCGCGAAAATGGATCAGGAACAAGAAAGAAGAGGAGGCGAGCGCTAACCATTTGGAACGGTTCAAGTAATACCAATGCCTTGATGTTTTGATGTCATGCCGTACCCATGGGCGCAGCACAGGTCTGATGATCAACCACTGCTGAGAAATCACCCGTAGTACTACTTGGAGGCGACCGTGTGGTTCCTTGAAGACGTACGACTGCGTGGCCGAGATAGGATGCAGATGGGCTCCTTGACCAAGTTAGAGAGGTAGTGGGCTTTAGAAGTGTAACGTTCAACATGCTTGAATATGAATCTCGACATGGCTCAATGTATGCCCAAAGTTGAACTTGAGTGTGAACATGGTGCTCTTCCTGTGGGAAGCTGCGCGTGGTCTTCCCACTCCCTCAAGCGGAGCATTGTTTTTTGCCTAGTAACAGTTGTCTCAGGTTCAGAAATTAGTTGGACCGTCTGGTCTTCGAGTCGCTTCACCTTGCCACTTGCCACGACACAACAAGTACCATACATTGTCGTTTTATGTTTTTCAGGGCGGTAGATCCTACCCTCGTGTTGGTCACCAACTTGACCCTCAGAGTTCTGAGACAATATTATGTACTCAGACTCGGTGTAGCTTGAAGCTGGTGTAGCTTTCTGGCAGCAGGATCAATTCCAGAGCAGTCTGTAATTCGACGGCCCCACTAGCAAGACATGCCATGAGGACCAGATATTCACTGGCACATCCAAGCCAACTGTACAGGCTGAAGTACTGGCAAAGAACACGTCAAGGATCCATTCCTGTATTTCCTTCCTGAAGGTTGACAATAAGACACTCCGAGCCTGGGATCTGTCTGATTGACGTGGGCAAAATACAAAGTCTGTTGTGAATATTCCGCAGTGCTGAACGCATTCTCTATAAACCAATCATTCTAACGCAGCGTGACCAATTCTGTTGGAAAAATTTGTCAATTACTGATGATCATGACCAAGATATTTTCGACAAACCTTCACCCGACGTAGGGTGAATCGCAACCGTGTCATCCAGATCCTGTTTGCGTGCTGAACCAGCGTGTAAGCGCGAGTAATCCTCGGGATATCGAGACGTACCGCCCATTTTGACCGCTACCGCAAAACCTTGCATCGCTTCGTCACTTCCCAATCCAATGATATGAACTCCGACAACACGCTCCTCTTCGCCAACAACAATGAGTTTGTAAACTGTTGGTTCCTTATGGGTTTCTGCAATCTGCGAGAAGTAGAGCGCGCGGAACGATGACTTGTCTGAAATTGAAACGAGATCAGAAATCGGCATCCGCGAAAGATACCACTCGACTTACAAATCTTGACGTCTTTGCCATATTTCTCGTATGCTTCGGGTTCTGTAAGGCCTACGGTACCGATAGTGGGATGCCTGTTCCGGTTTAGTGCCATACCACAACTCGAAAGACTTGACTGACGAAAAGACGACAGTGGGAATGTCCTCGTATGAGAGCTTGTCGTTCTTGAACTTGTCGGGGCCAAAGAGTCTATTGGAAAGCCGCCTACCGGCCGCGATGGCGACAGGGGTAAGCAGGGCTTTGCCTTGCACGTCACCAATCGCATAGACACCCGGGACGTTGGAGTTCTGGAATTCGTCAACGACGACGTCACCTTTCTTGTCCAGCTTGACTCCGAGTTCTTCAAGGCCAAGGCCTTCCGTGTTTGCATGCCGGCCAATTGCCCAGACCAAGCAGTCAACCTCAGTGGTCTGCCCGCTGTTATCATAGATCGTAAGGGTCTTTCCTTTCCCTCCTTCTATGCGTTGAATTTGAGAATGCCTGTGGATCTTGACGCCAGTGTGCTCCATCCAAGGCGTCAGCGTGTCCTGTAGTATGGGGTCGAAGGTACGCAGGACCTTATCATGTCGGATGAAAAGATGAGTCTCAGAGCCGAGCGAGTTGAATACTCCAGAGAATTCTACAGCGATGTAGCCAGCACCGACAATTGCAACGCGCTTGGGTTGTTCTTCAAGATCGAAGAATCCATCGGAATCGATACCAAGGCTCGCTCCAGGAATGTCGTCGTTCGAAGGGATCGTCGGACGCCCCCCGGTGGCAATCGTTATGTGATCTGCGTGTAGCGTGTATTTCTGACCGTCTGGGCGAGTTACCTCGACGGAACTGGGGGACGTCAAGCGCGCGAACCCGGCATGGTACTCCACCTTTTCCTTCTCAAGATTCTTCTCGTAGATGTCGTTCAACCTGCGGATGTATGCATCGCGCTGGGGCTTAAAGGCCGCCCAGTCGAATTTGGGCTCTGGAACCCCCTGGAAATGGTACCCTGCGGCTGCATGGCGTAGTTTGTCCGCCAGGTCGGCGGCGTGCCACATGATCTGAGAAAGGGGTTGATCATGTATTCAATATGCTATCATAAATGATGTCCATACCTTCTTGGGAACACATCCTAGATTATCGGTCCGTGAGCCTGAAGGCGTGTCACAAGAAGCGGGAACCGCTTACCGACGTTCACGCATGTACCGCCCAGGTGAGGGGAGACCTCGATGAGAGCGACTTTCTTGCCATACATGGCCGCACGACGCTGTGGGGAGAATCAAGGTTGGGAGCCAAAAACTCCTGAGATAACCTACCGAAGAAGCGACACCGCCGCTGCCACCTCCGATGCAAATATAGTCGTAGCGTTCATGCTGGGGACGATCTATCGGCGCCATCGTGGGTGATGAGGAAGTAAAAAGTCTTGAAAACTACGATGTGAGATGCATCAAGTGATAGAAATTAGCCGGATATAGGTACGCTACCTGATGGAGTCGCGAAGAGGCACGGTGAACAGGGGAAGATACAGATTTCACTGGGGACAGTATGGCAGAGAATCGGAAAGAGAAATGGGAGAGTGTGTGCGCCCAGGCCATTCACGATACCTTTTATATGTACACTCTGTCAGCCTCTTTTTATCCTCAGCGCTCACCTCCATCGGGAACTTGAAATATTCGTCAGTCGGATGTCATGTGACTGTGTATCACGTGCCAATATCACCAAGCCCTTGCGGAGTTAAATCCGATTATTCCCTTCTTCCTCGTTCTCGAAGAATTCCAGCCAAGCAGGAGCAATTAAACTTTGGCAGTCGAGGGTTAGACCATAAACGGTTATCCACCGCACACATCTATGTGTTGATTCGAATGTAACCCACCTTTCCCCCTGTACTGACCCTAGACTCGGAGTTTGGGGCGAAGCTACGCATTGTGTGGCCTCCGCGAGTTTTAATCCTTCACTTGCTGACATATTCAGAGTTCCTCGTCCGTACCGGCCCAAATTCATTGTCGAAGGGTCAAATTTAACCAAAAAGACACATCAACCTCAAGAAGTCCCCTGGCGGTCATTCAGTGAGCGATTTTAGTATCGTTCGACGACCGATAACCGTCCAATCCATCCCTCAATTATGCCATCTAATTCATTTCTTTGCTCCATATCCCCGGATGGATTATACTTGCTTTGTATTTTGAGGATCACAAGCATAAACTGTTTGATCACTTAACCGCTTTGTTTCACACCCCACCGCCGGGCCACCTGGTCCCAACTGCGGGTGGCACAAACAAATCAAACAAATGGCACTTCGCACTAGCATCCTCGCCGACTCACGCCATACATCAAGTGTGATTGATGGCAATGCAATAGCAAATACCATCATTATGCCTCAACTGTTGGTTTTCACCACCCGTGCTTGCCAGTAGTGTTGACATTTCCGTTATGAATGCCTTTGTCACTCCGGTGAGTGCTGACTGGCATGCACGAGCAGACAGACAGGAGTTTTCAATGGTGAAAGCGCCATTTTTGCCTTGTCATTAGCTGGGGTTCAGCCTCGATCTGTTGACGATGATAACGGTGAGTAATTATGCTTTGGGGCTGAACACCGTTGACGTAACGACTCTGCTAAGCAAACGATTTCAAGCTGGGCAACCTAACAGGGTCGTCTGACTACCCATGGGTCACGGTGACTTGAAGTCATCACTTGCAAGACATGATGATGCATTCGCATCATACACGCGCATAGTTTGCATCCCCATCGTCGCTCGTCGGATCCGACGGTCGCACCTTGAGGTGTGGGTGGTATCGGGCCGGGAATGATTGTGATTCCCAATGAAAATTGCCCGCAGAGCGTGCTTACATGTCAAATATCTCATCGAGAATCTCAACTCACCTTGTCCTCGAGGCCTTGTTGGAGCGAGTCATGGCCATGAGATGGGGGTCGTTCGTACCGCCAGCTCGATCGTTTACCGCCAGTGAGTGGTTATTAGACTATAACAAGTACTGGCGTTTCCTGATCTCTGGGGCTCCTTCTCCGCAAATTTCACGCCATGCTTGCACATGTAATGTCCATCAGCGTTTGGTTGCCAACCCGGCAGCAGGTCAGTATATTCGCCCGAGAACCCCGATCATAATTGTAAGGAACACCGCCAAGAAAAGGAACCCTGCCAATATACTGGGGTGTACCGCTGGAAGGGTACAGTCAACACCCTTATAACGCATACCCATTCGGAAACCGCTAACACACGAAAGAGTAAAAATCACTCTAAACTCTCGGTGGGTAGTTTGTAATTCGATTTCTGGACTACCTATGTTCCCTGTGAGATATATCCCATTGGATTGATAATCGGGCCGCCAGAGCTGCCAGAAGGGGTATGCATTATAAGGGGTATATGAGGTACGGCTGTGTTTTATATGAAGACCCCGTCAGGTGCCACATCTCCACCCGTCTGACTCGTCTGAGTGGTTTTCTAGAAAGCGGTTCTGATGTAAAGGCGGATCATTTTCAACACCATCTCTATTTGTAAGGTTTTAGATGTGGTATGACACTATTTCTCAAGGGCTGGATTTGTTCGTGAGATATTATGTAGCCAACACTGCGGGATGCCACCAATTAGGTTCACAGATGAACCGATGACTGTGCACTGTTCATATCCGGCGAAAGCTAACACTGTGACATGTATGCAAAATGCGCAATGATTCTTGGAGTTGGTATTGACAGCGCGTGTTGACGGTGATTCCCCTTGCCCAAATTGCGGGGATTCTCGCGACCTGTGTGAGCCAGCAAAGCCGTATGGACCCACGTCCCCGGGTGAGCCTGGCCTTAGTGGCCCAGCGGCTGTTACTCACGGATGGGCTGTCACCCCCATGTCAATGATCGAGTAGTAAATGCCAGTGGTACCACTCCAGCAGTACTAGGCACAGCAAGCAGCCACCCGAACATCTCAGCCGTGCTTCGCCCTATGTATGTCTCTGACATGTTCCGAGTCCACACATCCGAGTCACGATTCAATGTGCCACAAGATCCGGCCTTGGACGGTTCATCCGAGTCGAGACTACCCCAGCCCATCTTAGTAGACCCCAGACTCTGTCTGTCTGTTTTCGAGATCCGTGGCATCATGAGTGGCATGTGCACTTCGATGGTGACAGCGCTTATACGTGCCTTCGGACCGAATTCGCAACTCACGTGTGTAATGAGGGGGTTGGGAGAGGGATTTGACCACGAACAGTCATCGATATTCGTTTCATCCACTGGATGTTATCTCCAAGTGACGGTGACTTAATTCTTCAGGCTCAATCGGGCACAAATAACGGGGGAGACTATGGGTCAGGCCCTTGGCAGTGCCGGCGCTGGATGCCAACAACGCTGAGCGTATACGGCCATCCTTCTCAGAGGCAGAGTAATGTATAGCATTAGGAAAGCTGTACTCGACTGGGGATCCCCCGGTCGTAATGCACTCGAATCCATCTCATCGTGCATCGACGCGTTGCTCCCGCCGCCATGCGATATGAATTACGAGAAGACGACTATATAACAGCCACCCGCCACCAGTGTCATCAGGTTCGCTTGGTTTTGCATCATTGCGTAGAAACCAAGATGTCACCGATATTGCTTCCTGTCATGGTTGCATGGTATGTAAAGGTGCAACTAACTCTGTTGAGCCGCGGCCACGTCATACATCCGGTCATCGGTCTCCACGAAGCCTTCTTGTCACGAGGAAGGTGGCGCAGATGTCGGGACGCAACATCAATCGAACCATGCCATGTTCCAGCTTTGCATACGGCGCAAGAGTACTCCTCGGTCATGTGTCCATCGAAAAGGATCCGTCATGAACGACCAAATGTACACGAAGACGAAGAACACGTAGGGAGCTAGTACGGAAGTGGGGGGAAGGGAACGCCCGGATCCCAGGGTGAACCGTTTGAGCGATGAAGCGCTACCGCGATACTGACGCATTTTCCCGGTGACGAAACTTGGAAGCAATCCGGTTCTGCGTGGTGATGAGGAGTTGCGCCCATCTGATCCTCAATTTAGAACACCGGAAGTGAATTGGGGTTGAGATGCCAAACAGGATGGCGAGGAGTTCAGATGGTTCATACATGTACCACTATATATGGGAGGTTCGAAACTGTAGTGACGGGAGATGGCGTCTCTGAATCATACACGATGAACTGACACGGCGAACTGGCAAGACATACTAGTAGTATTCCCAGAAGTACGATAGTCTAACTTGAAACAAGGAACAGAAGCGTCATTCTCGTAATGTTTGTATGAAGACCGACCGATTGGTGAAAGGTTTGTCATTTCTGAACGTTATCTCTGATGAGTTGTTGCCTGTGATTACCTTTTTTGGAGAGTTCGATTCTTGTTTACTTCTTCGGCGGTCCGCGAGGGAGAATTCCGAGGTTTTCGCATCCCTGAAACTGAGTGGATCAGGCATCTGCCCGAATCTGTGTGACAGAATCAAAATGTCTCCAAC
>JBBPMW010001241.1:0-11021 GCA_038090535.1 Tylopilus alboater | reverse complement strand
ACAGTGGTTCGAGCGCCTCCATCTAGTTGGCAGTACCTGGCGGCTTATAACACATCATCGTGTTCAGAACAGAACTTCTGGCCATCGGGAGAGGGTGTCGGTCTACATGAACATTCTGGATCTGATTAAACCTCCAGTACTTCAAGAATTGGGACGAACTTCCAGAACTCCGTGCATTTATCGAGGGAATGTCATGGTGACATGTTGCGTCAATACATAGATATGTCGAACGGCGCGTGTCACAGCGGCTACGCGGGCTCACTGTGTTGCAGGTATCCCGCATCTTGCGACCAAAGATGCCATCTGTGTGTATAGTTTACTCTCTGGTAAATAATGTTCACTGACTATGGTCGTCTCATACAGAGACGGATGTGTATATCCGCTGCCAGGCTGGGCCAACTGTGCTTGGGTATTACGCCAAAATAGGCCAACCACATACCTAACCCACCTTGTACTGCAGGGTTATTTCGAGCGATCTGGTTGCATTTCCAGATCCAGAGAGACTCTGGAAGGTGGCTTGATAAGGATGGACGGGAATTCTGCACCAGCGTACCCTTACGGATTTAGCCGACGGTGTGTCTCACTTGATATTGACTGACTTCCTAACGATACCTCGAATACTGAATACGTTTTGGACAAGACGCCGCTAGCCGGTCGCTCTTCTTTTTATCTGCCCTTTCTTGTGGCCTACCGGATTAATGAGCGCCCTGACGCAACCGTCGATATTAATGCCTTCGACGAACTGTTCACTCTACAATAGCACCGGTTTGCAGCGAAAATACTTATATCTAACTGTGTAGCTAACGTGATCTCGTTTCCCGTGCTTTCTGTGGATTGTTTCTCAGCGCCTAGATAGTCCAGGCCCTACGTCATATGATGCTATCTGACGGAAACTGCTTTGGCAGCCCGAGTCTACTCTAAGTTGCAATCACACGTGAGCTCACCTTGGACTAGACCATGGATCGATGACGTCGTTTGGTCGTGTTATCATTAAGCGGGTCACAAACCCTGACTTTATGTTAACTCCCGAGGTTTCTGCGGGCGAGCGCATATAAGACAGCTAGATGGTACCCTTATCACCCCCAACTCGACTCGATTGCACACCTCAGAACACCCGCACCTGATCCCGTCATGTCGTTCTGCGTCATCTGTTCCTTTCGCAGGTTCTATCGCTCCCAGCAGATCAACCAGAGACAACAACACTTCGACCTCACAACAGAGCTAGAGGACTCGCGCAAATTTGCGTTGAACTCGGTGTGTATCTTACGCTTGTTGGCACTACCCCTGACTGAGATATAGGTTGGTCAAATAGCTCACGACCCTTCTCGCGTGAGTCCTTATATGCAGTATCCACACGTCGCTGACAATTCCTCAGATTCCTTGCGATCTCGGGTTCCAAGGCATTACAACCAGTAGTCTTGACATTTTTCATTTATACCATCAGCCTTCGTCTCGCCATGAACACTTGTTTTCTCCAGGTAACCCCGTCTCCTTCTCTTTCCCTTCGTGATCTGATCATACCCTCAGAATCATCCTATCGTGTCCAGATTTCTCCATGCTATACCCCTAGTTGGTACATTATGCATGGCTGTCGTCACATTAATCTCCGACGTGCAATCGCCTGCGCTTGCAGCCGTTGGCATCTTATTGGGTGTCTTCCCGCTGGTCACCTTTACCGTTCACCACGGAGGATATTGTGCTGAAATGTCTGCGGCAGGGTTACCTATGCGTGTATGGGATGTGTCAGCGCCTGCGTCGTCAACTCCCGCTGATACCCCAGTCGTGTCAAACTAATCAGAGAGAGCCGTGAGAGCGATGGCACCTCAACCCGGTCAGGCGGAAAACTTGAAGTGGGTATAATTCTCCTTGCGCGCGTCCAATAGGAACCTGACCCATCCCTCTGCGCCCGCGTTGATCATCATTGACCCTGAAATGATGGTCAATGCGGGAGCCGAGGGATGTCGCCTTTGAACTTCGGTCAGGCTGCAGATTTGAGAGGTCAGACCCGACTTCGGTCGCATTGCCAGGTGCACTACTAGTATAGTCGTCTAGGAGTAACTTACACCACACCCATTCGTGCAGATCTGCACCACTGGCAGGTGAATCAAGGGCATTGGGAATTAACAAGGCCAGCGTCGTGAACTTGTCCGCCACCAGCTCTCCTGCCGGGCAGATGCCGTGAGATCGTCAAGCGAGGAACGACGGCGAGTAAGCTGACCCCAAAAGGCGCCCCGCCCTTGTTCGAAAAGCTCGATTGCTGACGCAGGAGCACATTTACGAAGACACCCTGAGAGTGCATCTTCTGCGAGTAACTACGTGAGGTTCTTGGTGATGTGGGGGACTAGCTCAGGCTAGGCCACAGTAAAGGCGAGGGGGCGAGTCCTTAAGTGTTGTGAAGGAAAAGTGGTGGGGTTTTTACGAACGATGAAAATGAGATGAGATGATGAGTGGCGAGTAACGAGGCGAACGATTCGAGCGACGGTTTCGAGCGGGGAGGCTGTCGTACCAGGCTCGGGAGAGCCAGCTTAAGTAGAATACATGAACAAAGGAAGATTAGTGGCACACTACGTGATATGTGATACTGTGAAGACTCAGAAACAAAGACGAGGGACGTTTCATATGCGAGAAATATCGTGCACGGAGGCGGCGGCCGATGCTGAAAATACTGAGCTACATGGATTTCATGCTATAGCTGCAAAAAAGTCAATGGAATATACAATTTGGGCCACATGTGCGAGTCGAGGATAAAGAGATTGAGCACCACTAGTGCCTTATCCTTTAACTGCCTTGACAATATTGATGATTGTGATTGATCAGGGTGGCTAAATGGGCGAAGTGCCAGTGCTTCTCAGACAATGGTGATGACCTCATTGAGGTCCTCCATTGCCCCAGGTCCAAGCTGCTCGTGGCGAGTGAGGAGACGGACCCAAGGTCACTGGTCAACCGTCGCAACGATCACTGAAACCAACTGTAAGGCAGGTCAAAGAGACAGACCGCCTTGGGTGACCAGGTGGGCCATGTTCCAACTGAATGCTTCACCGTGAGTATGTCATATGTACGCGCCGGCGCTGAGCCAGAACTGAAAAGGCGGCGGTACACGCGTGGACCACACGTTCATCGAAGAGCGATCTATTCGTTGCAAGGCCTCTACACCGTTGCAACGAACTGCTCTTTCGTTCTGTTGGAATCCACTCTCCTTGTCCATCGCGTTCGGTTGCCCGCTATTAACAGGATGTGGGAGAAGCGAGATCATGATGGAATGTCTTGACAATGTTCTCAGCATTTACTTCGCATAACCGTAGTGAGATCAAGATTAAGATCTTCATGGGAAAATATCCCCCATTTCTGCGTCGCCGGTCCGATTCTCGTCGCCTCCTCATGTGTCAACTGGCATACCTTCTTAGTCCGCTATCGTGAGGTGCTCATGCGCCTGTTAAGCACGCTTTGCATTCGTGGTTCATTCCGAGTGATGTGATCGTGTCTATTGATGAGGCGAACAGGTCAAACGGCAGATTGGGGCGCTGGAGAAACGAACAATGCTGTTCTGCTTTTCATAGTGGGCATGAATGGGGAGTTTCCGACGATGCAGGTGAAGCGTGAAAGAAGGCATGGTCACGATGTTGCCTGTCCATCGGCATGGGCAATCGTGCCTAAATCCCAGATATTTGTCCAAATAAAATATGATGGACCTGAACGAAACAAAAGTCTACCATGAACAAATGGGAAAACGAGAACACATCGCCAGTCTAGAACGAAGAGGAAATGAAGCACGCTGTGATTACATCCAGGAGACTTGCTGGCCAGCAACAACGTTCAGATGTCTGGGTTTCTGTAGTACGCGATGGCGGACACCCGTACTCCTACCCATACCCGCGTGCGGGTTTGAGTACACTGCAATCGTCACATAGAATATATTACATTCCAGCGTGTCACACGTACTGTCAAATTTCAAATCGAGCGCGGTTGTCCGGCTTTCCATATACTGTAGAGCAATAACATGCATTGATGCATGATTGGCTCCAATCCTTACCTGTTCTCCGAGAGTAGGCTCCAGACTCGGGTCCAGGGATGCCCGAAGGGCAATGGTATGTTTATTCCCACTACGGTGGGTTTTTTCATCTTGTTTTCATCCCCCCAGAAAACGATTTGACAGGGATTTCTGTGTCCCTGACCGCAGTCGTTGTACTTGTTTGTACGGTCTTTGTACTCGCTTATATGCCCTTGTTTGAGTTCACCCCTTTCTGTCTGTGCCAAGGAAATGGGTGGAGGATTACAGTAGTACAGCTGGCACACAACTTCCCAAAATCGAAGCTATCTGCAAGTCTGCCCTCAGGAATGACGCCTGTACGAACGACATCACCATCCAATGGATGGTCTTGGGTGTAAGCCCACTACGTCACATATTCCATCGACGTCACCGTTCACATCGACGTCACCGTTCTCCCGCACATATATATACCTGAGCCCTCTCGTAGTAGACCCCCATCTTGTTTTCTCCTGCTTCCCTCTCGAATACTACGCTCGTTCACGTTCTGTTCCCGTTCGAGCGCTCGTTAGTGTTTCCACCTCGCGGTGGTTTACAGATGGTCTTGCACAATGTCCAAAACGACCGGTTCGACCATTTTGCTGCATCCAACGTTTGCCGTGGGGTCCGCAGAGATATTGCTGCCAAAAGCTCAATCCAACCGTCCCCAGTCGGCTGTCGTTCGCAAATACATGTTGGGCTCCAAGTTTGGAAACTGGGATACCAAGGAGCCGTAGCGGGTGTTGCCACGGATGTGGCCCTTGATTGATTTATTGAATAAGCGAAGAACAAGGACAATGCTATGGAAAGAATCAACGACGATCTCGAGAAGGCAGCGCACACAATGAGTACGAGAAGGAACCCCAAAGGGTGGGTGGGTGGGTAGCGCAAACGAGAGCTAATCCTAGCGAGATGGCGAGAACAACTCAATAAACGAACAGTTGAAGTGAGTAAAAATTGGACATACCTAGTGAGATGGCAGGAGCGAGAGGTCCCTCTGTGACCGCCAACTCACCAGGCACTGTGACGAGCGGAGTCACGACAGGTGACTGCGGCATGAGTCAGCTTGGAGGCTGTCGCTATCCGGAGGGGCAAAGGGCACAGGTGCCCCAACGGCGCTGCACCAATTAGTATCGTATAAACGACTTTTAAACCCAACAATTGTCCGCGTCTCGCATTCTGTGAGGCATAAATAGAAGACAATAACATATCTTTGTCTGTGACGACCGTAAAAATGATGTAGCGACACCCTGGATAATCATGCCAGCACGTGCTGAGCGGAGGAAACAACACAATCTACATGGGTGTTGCAGGTACCGAACGTGGGAAACGGAGGGAATAGTGTGGGGTGGGAAACGGGAAAGGATGTCGAGGTAGCCGCATCTGTATAAGGAGCGGGCGGGGTTGGAGCGAAGAACCATAAGGGATGAGGCAGCTAGGGAGGAAAGGGCAGTGATGAGGTTGACAGAGTTTAGATGATCAGGAGTATTTCTAAGCCGTTACAACGAGTGTGGCCAGGGGTAAGCTAGAGAGCAGAACATAGTTTTGCCCCCGGACCCGATTAGGGTTCCAGGTTTGTGGACGAGAATACTTTATTACTTCCCACAGTGTGCGGCTGTCAGGCTGCCTCGCTACTAGCTATGTAGTAACTGCACTGCGCAGTGCGACAAACTTTTTACTCCGAAAAGCCGCAGGAATTATTTGAAACGGAACCTGATCAGGGCTGTGTTGTTTTCTATTCGAATGTTCTATAATTCCTGATACGGTAGTAGCGGGTTTTAGTATGGGGCGAGTTAGTCTCTTTTTTGCAGGTGTTTGCAAGAATCTGGTCTTCATATTTATCGTTATTTACTTGCCCTTGTTTGCTCAACCGCCGTATCGGGTTCTGCCATGGATGTGATGGCCCTGCCCTTCGGGACGAGTCCATGTAAGCATCCATTCGCGCATGATCGTTAATCAAGTCAATGGAACCTCCCTGCTTTCGACCTTTAAATTGCAGAGTTGTCCCCACAATGTCTGGTCAGATCAGTTCGTACCGAATTTCACTTATACATCCGCATCTGACCTCGTCATGTTGTCATACATCATTCGCGCTCTTCGCAGGTTCTATCACTCTTCGCAGATCAACCCGGAACAGCAGCAGGGTTTCCCTTCCGACCTCATAACAGAGCTCGAAGACTCGCGCAAGTTTTCGTTAAACTCGGTATGCATCTTGCGCTTGTTGGCATTAACCCTGACTGAGATATTCATTGATCAAATAGCTCACGACACTCCTGGCGTAAGCCCTTAGGTGTAGTATCGCATGTCACTGACAATTCCTCAGCATCCTTGCGGTCTCTGGATCCAAGACATTACAACCAGCGGTCTTGACGCTTTTCATTTATACCATCAACCTTCGTCTTACTTTCAATGTTTGTTTTCTCGAGGTAGACATCTCCGCTTACATTTCCTCCGCGATCTGATTTACACCCTTAGAATCATCCTACTCTATCGAGATTCCTCCATGTTGTACCGCTACTTGGTACGTCCTGCATAGCCGGCGTCGTGTTAGTCACAGGCGTGCAATCACCTGTGCTTGCGACCGCTGGGATCTTACTGGGGGTCTTGCCGTTGGTCACCGTAGCCATTCACCTTGGGAGACAGCGTATGGAAACACCTGCAGCAGTGTTACCTGTGCAGGTGCGGCAGGTGCCAGTATCAGCCTCCGCTGATTCCACGCTCGTATCAAACTAAGCGGAGAGAACCGCAAAAACGATTCAATCAAAGTGGAATATTGCGTAGCGCCCTGCTGGCCTAGTTCCACTGTCATTCGTTTCCCATCGGTTGTAGCTTTCTCTCTTGGTGTACTTACAATCGAACATACTCTCGTAGAAGGTTAGGATCCTCCTTACCTGCTTTACATACCAATGCTGCAGTGTCGGGTTTGTACTGTCATCACTACCTGTTCCATCCATCGACTTCCTCTATGTATGTCTTGTCATTCAACCTGGTATGAGATCCATTGTAAATGTGCGAATGCAAAGCCAAAACAAAGGGCCCGATGTCAATACGGTGGACCCAGATATTGCCATCAAGATGGGGTTGGCCAGGAGGGTCGGATTTAATAAGAGGGCGCTAAGTATGGACAAGGGCGGTGCGGTGTGAACAGCAACTAGCTCGGCAACATGTCATCCAGTAAAACCTGACACTTTGCATAGGGAAGGGCGTTCGTTATGCAGCGAGGGCATTCCAGGTGCGTGCGTGCACGGACTTGCCGGAGGCAGTGGCAGACATTCCAAGTGGGTGGGGCCACTCCCCGGATGGGGGGATAGGACGTATGTAAGGTTCCGAGACGTTTAGAGTGCACACGCGCACAGACAGGAAGCACGTCCCAAATGAAAGGACTTTCGATTACAGGAGGAAGACATTCAAAGTGCGTAGGGCGCACTTTCCAGACGCAGGGAGCTAGGACGTACTAAGACGTTCCAAGGGCACTGGCAGTATCTGAATGCAGGGGAGGCACGATTGATGTACTTCGTTACTGGTCAAAAAATCAATTGTAGTTTGTAAGATGACGTGCTTACCAAGATGACAACGGGCATTGGTCACCGCCCTAGATATGGGAAATCGTGCTTATGAGTCAAAGAAATGAAACCTGGAAACGTGGTCGTGTCTTTAGCCTGATCAGAGATCTAGATCATCAAGAGGATTATCAAGTAGGCATCAACAGCAGAGCCTTGCTTCTCCATTGTAGGACGGGGCCAAGAAGGCCGATAAGGTAACCCTAGATCTATTGAGAAATACACAGGATCTCGCGGGAAAAGTTAGTCACCTGGAGCCGAACGAATGAAAAAACAATCAAAGACGAGCGGCTCTTAGAACCAATTAAGCGTAAACCACTTCAGAGCTGTGAAGGGTTATCATCCACAGCTTGCGGGATTTCATATCTGACTTTTGAGACCTTCTCGCTTTGCGCTGGCGCCTGTTCGCTGCAGCGTTCATGCCCCGGCTAAACGACGCTGAGAGGAGGAAATGGGATCTGGTCCAAGACAGCATTTAGTCCATGAGTTGCGTGTCTGTAATTACACTGGACACTAGAATAGAGCGGTAGGGTGTGGGGTCCACTTTTACAGGTCAGTTCCTTGGTGTCGACCTGTCTTCATGGGATGCCAGTGTTTAGCGTCCTTAGATTGACACGACTGTCGTCTCAGTAGAAGCTACATGACGGATGGGACCTCGCGCAACCGCATAGGCAGGCACTCGACGATTGCGGCGCGTGACCTTGCATGATAAATGGCTATTGCGAGCAACGGCAAGGCGCCTACCAATAGGCCACTTGCTGCAAAAGTAGGTGATTGCGCATCCATGATAAGCTCGACAACGGCCATGCAGGCTATAGCCAGGAATGGGACAGCATGGAGAAATCTAGCCAGGGCGGGACAATTCTAAGCGGAAAAATTAGACTGTAAAAAATAGAACAGCAACGAGTGGAGATTAGGTAGGGAAGAAGTTACCTGGAGGAAACTGGCGCTAATAGCGAGATGGAGGTTGATGATATATACATGATGTGCGTGCGGCCCTAGTGCTTTAGACCCTCAGGCTGCAACCTGGTGAACGTTGATCATCGCCAGCGCTGCGCCGGTACAGTACAGAAACAATGGATGAACTAACCAAAGAAACATTATGAGCTATCTGACAACACGTAGCAGACGCATGCCATTCAGTTAAGCATGATGACCGCAATCAACGAGAATTTCCGCAAGTCCTCCAATTCTCTTGAGAGCTCGGGAAAAGGAAGGGATTCGTGTCCGGAGTGGGTATGCTGGGAGCAACATAATCCACAAAAGAAGGAAGTGATGCAAGACAACATGGTGGAGAGTCTACGATGTCGACCATCAATAAGCACAAATCCCTTGCAGACGCGGAGCTGTAAAGTCCAAGATACACCGAGCCAGAACTGCTAGCTTCTCCCGGTGTGCTTAACATGCAAGTCAGTCATCGCCAAGACAGCTCTGGGAAAATGTCAACGTTTTTTCTACCGTGGAATCGGTCTTGTTAGGGAAGCGCCAACCAAGACTGGATCACGAACTCGCGACCCCATAGTGTTGCAGCACAGTATAAGCCTCCTGAAAAACGATCAGCAATCGCGGGCAAACCGTGGACATTTAGCAAGGGAGTAAGAAACCGAAATCTACGATATAACGTGATGCGGCAATGCAAAAGGGCAGAACCTGCCAAGTAGCATACGGGTCAGCTTTTGACCAGATCCGCTTGATGGCCAAGCAGTAAAAGCCAGGGTGTCCCGTAGTCTGGTGACCAGACCTTACTATGAGGCTGAGCCGCTTGGCAAGCCACAGCCCGGGTCCCGGCCCTAACGCTACGCGGGAATGAGGATTTACAAGACGGTGGAGGGGAACTCGACACACCTGACAGTACATTGGGACTCCGGCTACTGCGCCAGGACTCCTGCCACCGACGAGGGCCTGCCAGTGATGGCACAAGCGGACCCATCCTAGCACACCGTACGTCTGCAATCGTAGTTGGAACTAGTTCCGTTGTTCCGGCCGTGTCCAAATACATAGTCGCCAAGGATTTCACTATTGGTTTACAGAACCATGCGCAAAGGTCATACACTACTTTCTTTGAATGCTTCCATGTAAGTTGCTTCTGTTTCGTCTATCCATCTCACATCCCTGACATACTCTCCCCGTCTTGTATCACCATCGACGTGAACAGGCCTACTGCGATAACTGTTTGATCTTGATGATGATCGCTACAGGGACACGTAAATCAGCTCGGGGGAATAGACAAATGAAGGAAGCGATCCGTCTTACATTGAGGATCGAGGCCTTGGTAAGGAATTTGCTCGCTGAGACCACCGCAACCTTCCTTGACGGTGCCCATGTAACCGTACCGGGGAGTGAGCCCACGCTCAAGCAGCCATGTACCAAACTTAGAGCCAAGCTGTGCGCCGAGAATGAAGATAGGCTATCGGGACGAAAAAGCGACGATACGTACACCAGTCTTCTGGTTGAAAGACTCGACGATGAGGACAAAGGGGCTCGAGCCAATCTTTCTGATCGTCTACCGGCAAGATTGCTCAAAATATGAGCTTTCCACGCTGAACAGATTTGCTCACCTGTTCGTCAACGATGTTGAGCGTGGGCTTGTTGATCAAGCCAACGTCCAAGCCATTTTGTCGGCATCGCAGTACAGCATCCCAAGAGCGGTACAACATCTCCCCGAATGATACAACGTACCCCGCAGTGCCTTCCACAATCGTCTCATCCTTTCCAGGCACGAACTTGTAGTCGCCGTCAAAGAACTTGGTCTTTCCGTCCTCCTTGAGTATGTACGGAACTTTCGAACGCGTAGAGAAGACGAAGCGCAGGCCCTGCTCGAAGAATACCCGTTGCACAACGGCAATCATCTGCAACGGGTCGGCGGGGAAGTATAACGAGGATTGGACATCCGAGAGACCATTGTCAGCGAAGAACGAGTTGACACCAAAGTGACAGGTGTTGTCCGCCATCTCATCAACTGAATAGGCGAGCAAAAGTCAGACGATGACTACACCTCTTTAGACGACTGCATATACCCACCTCCTGAATGCGAGAAGTGGCAGAGGACATTGCAGTTGTTCAATCGTGCCATGGTGATCTCAGAAATAACCATCTCAAGGAACGCGGAGAATGTGGAAAAAACACCAAACTTGTCCGGGTCGAAACCGAAGCCTGCAGCTGCGGCAAAGTTACCGCGTTCCATGATACCGGATGGAATGAACACTTCGGGATGCTTTTGATGGATTACCTTGAGACCAGTCGAACCCTCCAAATCGCCTGGTTGAGATATGTGAGCGTGAGCTGGCAGCTCCATGATGACATGGGTACCACTCACTGTCAATGACCATGACTTTCTTAGCGGCCTCCTCCTTCGAAAGCTTGTCAAGCACCAAGTTGACTGCATCACCGAACACGGCACGGTTAGCAGCTGTCTCCTTAGTAGACCCAATGTAGGA
>JBBPMW010001240.1:0-11026 GCA_038090535.1 Tylopilus alboater | reverse complement strand
GAGAACTCTCTAGGACGATGTACCAGGTACATGGAAATAGTTGATGAATGGATTAAGCAGAAACAGGGACCTGGATAGCTGCCGCAACTCCAATCGGACTCCCAACAGCTGCATGGACCCGAGAGTGTTTCGCAAAAGAATTTGCTGCCAGTTTGACTGCTCCCGTGAATAGTCCATCCTCCACCTTGCGCACAACGCCCACTCGACCCAATAAAGCTTCAAAGTCCTTACGGACAATATCGACCACCGCATCATTGACCACCGAGAGCTGACCATTCTTCAAGGTCTGTGGAATACCCGCAGTATTGATCTGGCTCTCTGTCCAAATGGGTTTCACATCATCCTTGCCAATCCCAACGTTGGCGCATCCGCCAATCTTCGCCCAGTCACTTGTGCGATTGATGTTCAACTCCGTAAAAACGGTGTCGACAGCGAGAATAAGACCATCAATTTGTTCGGCGGTGTGGCGAGGCGTGACAGTGACCCTCAAGCGCTCCTCACCAACGGCGACGGTAGGATAGTTGATAGCCTGAACGTAGATGCTGTGTTCGTGCAGTAATTTATCGCTTGCCAGCTTAGCAAGCCCTGCATCTCCCACGAGGACTGGCACGATGTGGGATGGCCCCGGAATGACAGGAATATCCAATTCAGCGAGGCGCTCCTTGACTTTACGAACGTTGACTTGTTTCAAAGCGCGGTCGCCGATATGATGCTTCTGGTACATGATTGATGCGCGAGAGCCGGCGACGGCAGCTGGCGGAAGGGAGGTGGTGAAAATGAATCCCGGAGCGTAGGAACGGACCATGTCGATGAAATCGCGTGAGCCGGCGACGTATCCTCCCACAGAGCCATAAGCTTTGCCCAAAGTGCCTATAAAGGAGATTAGAAGATTAGAAGACCCGAAGTGTAATCTTAATATTCGGCTTACCAGTGATGATGTCAACACGGTCCATAACGCTACCCTTGATGGCCTCCGGACTTTGGCCTGCCCTCTGGTGCGCCTCGAAATCGAGATGTTCAGCGACTCCCGCACCCCGAGGACCGTACAACCCCACGGCATGGACTTCATCTAAGAAGGTCAAAGCGCCATACTTCTTCGCCAGATTACAGATTTCGCTGATAGGACCGATGCTGCCGCACATAGAATAGACGCTTTCAAACGCAATGATTTTTGGAGTCTCACGAGGCCACATCTTGAGCTTGTTTTCTAGGTCCTCCAGGTCATTGTGCTTGAAAATGACCTTTTTTGCACCAGAGTGACGGATACCTTGAATCATGGAGGCGTGATTAGACGCGTCGGAGAAGTACACCAAGCCCGGCAGTTTCGATCCGAGGGTAGAAAGGGTCGCGTCATTTGCCACATAGCACGAGGAAAAGACAAGGGCTGCCGGTTTCCTGTGCAGTGACGCTAACTCTTTTTCTAGAGCGAGGTGCATAGCACTGTTCCCAGCAATGTTTCGTGTCCCTCCAGCCCCAGCGCCGTACTTGTCCAGAGTTCGGCTATGCATGAAAGTTAATCAGAACGAGATCGGATACGGTGCTTTCTACGTACTGCATGGTTTCGAGGACAACTGGATTATTTCCCATGCCGAGATAATCGTTGGCGCACCAAACCTCGACTTCATCCTTGACATTCCCAGTGTGGGCAAGTGGGAACTTGTTCGCAAGCCTGTTGATGTTGTTGAAGTAACGATAAGACTGATCCTTGTGTTTCTTCTCAAGCTCTGTTGCGAAAAGCTGATCGTAGTTGAAGGTGCCTTCGTTAGGATTTTGCGCGCCGATGGCTGGTACTGGAGCGGCAGCCATATGGAAGAGACAACCACCTACTGTCGTATCAACGGCAGCTGGAGTGACTTTCTGGGCTGAGGCGGTGTTTGCCTTTGCAGCGGCTGCGAGGTCGTCGGCCAAGCGGGAAGCTGCCCGAGCAGCTGAAGCGTGGGGACATTTGGCAATGTCAGCATCGGTGATCTTTGAACCGGGAAATATGCCCTTGCTGTGATGGATTTTCTGTACGTCTGCCTGAGCGGCGACACTGGCATATCCAGCAACCATCTGGGTGGAACGCATCTGCAAAGCGGGACCCATGATAGGACATCTCGTCGCTGACTCGGTAAGCTGAGAGAGGGCAGGGAAGCGAGAGGATGCAAGGCTAGAGAGAGAGCGGAGCGTCTGCGTCTGCGTCCCGCCCAGGAAGGGGCATGATTTCTTGAAGCGTGAGAGGGTCACCAGCTTGTCCATGGCGGCAAACGAGATAGAGGTTATCTGGATTCAAGTGCTTGGATCCAGCTCTCGGTAAGAGAAGAAACAAGAGACTTACAGTTGGCGGTTTTCTACGAAGCAATATCGATGGAGGCTTGTTCGGAGGGAAAAGAAATTGACGGGCGAGACAGTCAGTAGTAGATGGACAAGAGGCTTTTAATAAGGGCTGAATTAGACAGACTCTGATTGGCTGATGGACCAGGTGACGTGGTTTCTAAATGTGGTCCCGAGTGCGGCCATAGCCTGTGATCTTGAAGACGCCGCCGAAATGCGCTGAAACGAAATGTCTCACTCCCTTACAGGTACCATCAGGTTCAGATCCGCCTTGCCAGCCATCACAGCTAAAAGTTTCAGACAGAGTTAATATCGGAACCCCATTTTTCACTCAAATGATCCATCGCCTGGTATCATAACCTTTTTCAACCATCCCACCACTCATGGACGTGAAACACTAGAATTCACACATCCCCCCGGAACGGCCGTGCAACCATTCTGGACCGGGTCGCACGGTAGTTCTCACCGTAGTTGTGCTGTGGCTCGGACGGGGATACAGGAACCCGAGCTGTGTAATCAGTAATCTGAAAGCCGTGTGTTGCATGATGCCGCCTAACCTCGTTACTCGACTCATCGTGGTAATTCATGCATCCTTGGTTGATCGCTTCATACGACCTGGGAACTTCCAGCAACCTGGCCCTTCGCTAAATGCAGCTATCAGAACCGCAGGGGAGCCCTTTGCCAATGGTCTTCACGAATGAGTCGAAAGAAACTCACCGATAAGACGGTACCAGACCTCCCAAAATCTTAATAACCGAGAGTGTATACCTGTCTGGAAGCTGTGATGCAAACGACTGATCAAACTGGGAGGGAAACCAGAGCTAAGCGATAGATGGGTAACCCGCCTTAAACTCCCACCTAAAAATGGACACATTACTCACTAACTCTGAATCATCCCGCTATGGGAAGAAGGCACACCGTCATGATCTAGTTCTCAAAACTTGGAGTGGCGTCCTCAAGGGCGAAGAATGGACCCGGCAGTCAGGGGTGTCGCTCCTCTCCGACCTCCGGGTCAGAACCGATGAGTACTAGTGCGATGGCGCTAATCGGGGGAGGAGTGAGTCTCACAGCGTACATAAAGTATTTCAAGTGATATTATACGCTACTTTATGGGTGCAAGTCCCGTACTAACGTGTCTGCGTTCCATAAAAATTTATCAGAACCGTAGTAACAGGGGTAATTGACTAAGTTTTAGTCATGCAGGCTTACAACTGCGCAAGGCGGTCGGCAACCGCACACGTAGCTCAAAGCAGTCGACCTGCGTCATCCACCGAGTCCCCGATATTTCAGCACTAGAACTCACCGTCGCTTAAGCTCAACAACTTCATCATCTTTATCACTTTATCGTCCAGGATTCAGCTCCATGGCCAGCTCGAGCTCATCGCTACATCTCCCTATCCCCCCTGCCCGTGATATCCCCGTTACCTTTTCCGCAAGCCTGAGGAGCTGGTTTGTCTAGTTTTCGTCTTGATGATCCGTTCGATCTAACGCGGAATTGTTACATAGGTGGACCGCCGGAGAGAAACAAGGTGCCGCAGCCGAAGAACGGCTTTTGAGGTGCGGAGAACGTCCTGAGCATACTATCTTGAATTCAAATCAGTCTATTGTTTTCGTTCAGGCGATTACCTTTCTTCTCACCAGAAAGAATGCCTGCCTCTGCGGTTGATGGTAGCCCAGTGATTGCCCACAGCGAACGAATAGAGCTGGCATCCCCGAAGCATTATGTCAACTCCCTTTCGATCAAGGCTACGAAACCATCCCCGACAGCCCCCCCACCTGCTGTTGTCCTGCACGGCTATGGTGCTGGTCTTGGGTTTTTCTTCCGGAACTTCCCAACGCTAGCTACGTGGGCCGGTAATTACGGTACTAATGTCTACGCCTTGGACTGGCTTGGTATGGGCCGTTCTGCCCGTGTTCCATTCCGAATCAAGGCCAAACGAGACGACATTTCTGGTCGTGTACGAGAAGCCGAATCGTTCTTCGTTGATTCTCTTGAGGAGTGGCGTTCCAAGATGGGTGTAGAAAAAATGACCCTCATTGGACACTCGCTCGGCGCATATTTCAGTGTTGCATACGCACTCCGCTACCCCACGCGAGTCCACAAACTCATCTTGCTCTCCCCCGCCGGTGTACCGCATAATCCCGACAATCTAACGATGCCTTCTAGAGAGTTGACCGACACCGGTGACTCTGGCAGCTCGGTCAGTGCCCCAGCAGAACCTGCTTCTGCTTCCGAAATTCGGCATATTCGTAACCAGCAGAGAGCAATGAAGAAGGAAGAAAGTCGTTCTCGGAGACTATTCACATACCTGTGGGAGGAAGGGTGGAGTCCGTTTCAGATTGTACGTTCAACACTGTTCTGGGGGCCCATGCTCGTGGGCAAGGTTCGTCTCTTCTCAACATTTAACTACCGAAAGAGTCCTCTGGCTCATTAATCTCTAAAGTATTCGAGTCGTCGCTTCACCGGTTTGACTGAAGACGAAACCCGTGACATGCACGATTACATTCTCAACATAACCCTTGCCAAAGGTTCAGGAGAGTATTGCATATGTAAGGCTCATGTACCTAGTTGATGTGTGCTGCGATCTCACGGACTCTAGCTCACATTCTCGCACCGTATGCTTACGCACGGATGCCCCTGGTTGACCGGATACCTGCATTGAAGATACCCATTACTTTTGTTTGTCAGTGTACTGATTCTTATCTCGGTTGGCCGTCACAACTCACTAATTTTCAGATGGTGAACACGACTGGATGGACCCTGTAGGAGGCCTTCAAACTCTACACAATCTCCGCCAAGCAGGCAACGAGAAGGGTCGTATGTTTGTTGTTCCTAATGCAGGGCACCATGGTAAGGATACCATACCACATGTTATTCTGGGTCTAATCACATGTATCTTGCCACATCAGTATACCTCGACAACCCAACTGCCACGAATGATTTACTCGTCGAGGAACTTAATCTTGCTGACCAACAGCAACGATACCCGGAGAATGTGCATAGTTCTGACATAGAACGCAATGTGACGGAAATAAAGTTGGCTGGCTAGATTAATAGTCCATCTCTGATGATAGATTCGTATGGAAGTCGACAGGTCCTGTTGGTTCAAGTTCTGTCGTCATAATATATGGAACGTCGTATAAGTCCTGTGAAACCATGTATTAAATACAGTTAGATGCTTTGTCTCGCGCCAATAATATACTTTTGTAGGATCTACTCGGTTTTTGCATTCGTCAGGTTTGCGTCGACCACGAAGACATTGGATCAGAGTTAGTGCTGAAAGAGACAATCCATCGCAAGCTGCTGATGCGTCAAGGATGACAAACCCTCAGTATAACAAATAATTCGACTATTAATGAACTCGAACACTTTTGTGTGAACACAAGCCTTCGCAGATTTCACCGTCATGACCTGGCTGGAGTTCTGTCATTACCCCGGTGTGAGAATGCCAGCCCGTCTCCTGAATCTTACCAAAGAGTTTGCGTGGCGTTTGCCGCCACGGGCCGCAATGGTAAATCGATTACAGTGGTCACGAGAGGTAGCAGAGAATGATCGATAGACTTGCATACCCATGAATAAGTGGACGAGTATGGAAGGAATTCGATCATACAGACACCTTCCCATCTAGCCCCCTGCCGTAACCGAGAGGCGTTCTGGGTAACGAGTTTTGATCCTAGCAGCTAGGTCTTCCTCGTATATCTGATCTGGCCCAAGCTGATTTCCCAGAGTAAGCCACCTTCGGAAGGTCAGCGTGAAGAACACCCAGTTCCATCGTATGAAATACTTACCCAGGTCTAGTGTTATGCTTCCTGCCAAAAATTTCAACCTTGCGTCCTCCGGGGCACATCCGTTCAATGAGACCATATACTTCGTCTGGTTTGCGACTCGTCTCGCGCACCTCACTCACGATCACGTCCGTATCAAGACCCCGATTGACCCAGCTGGGAAACTTCAAATGACCGGCTTCGTCAACGTGGGTTTTGACACCAACGAGCATGTGTTCCTTGGTGTGATTCAGCCAGTGACCGGTCCGACCTGTGCGGATAACGCGTTGTAACTACATTGTTCAGCGTCTGAATGTGACACTGGGCTCAGACAAATCACCTGATTGGTTTTCACCCAGACAACTTCATCTACGCGTGTGTAGCCCCAGACCCGGAGGCATTCTCGACCCACTTCCATGGCACGCCCGGTGACCCACAAAAACAAGAGGCCCTCGTCTTGAAGAGCAGGAATAGGCATGGCCCGCATCTCATCATCGGTCATTGTTCCGTAAGGCAACTT
Organism: Tylopilus alboater; assembly: GCA_038090535.1. NCBI lineage: Eukaryota > Fungi > Basidiomycota > Agaricomycetes > Boletales > Boletaceae > Tylopilus > Tylopilus alboater. The sequence goes on along the minus strand of JBBPMW010001240.1, from coordinate 4,428 downwards.
TTTCAGATCCACGCGTCATCGTGTTGTTCCGATTAATATTGCGTCAATGACTTACACTCATGTGAATATCCCATGGGGGGTCCGCCATGATGACATGGAATTTTCCGAGTACTGAGTAATCAAACCGTCGAAGGTCGCAGTTGATCCATTGGGGAGGCAACTGTCCGAATGTACGGTGATTCAAAAGTGAACAAGTCCCGGTGGAGGTGTGGGCATACCGTTTGCATAGCTTTACCATCGGGTCCCATGCCAATCTCTAGCTTGAACGGATTACGCATTCTCTGCGCCTCCTTCCATCCCATATCACTACTCGTGGCCTGGCTATCTTTTTCATCCCAGTCGACTTCGAAGTGTAGGTATCGACATGGTGCCTTTTCCTTCCCCCTGCCTCCCGCCCCAAGGCCAGAAGGCAGGGAGCTGCGTGTGGCGTTGCCAGAAGGGAATGGTGGAATCGACGGTGATTGTGCATATGTGGGCTCGGAGTAGCAAGTATTGAGATAGGAGCAATGGCCAAGGGACGGATCGGTGTGTGGTCGAATCAGCGGCTTGAAGTGTACATGATCACAGATGGGGGAGGTAGATTGAGGAGAAGAAGCAGCTCCTGGGCTCCCTCGACGTGCCTTGGCACAGTCTTCTTTCGTGATGTAGGAGCAAACGGGACTGAAGCTCCCATGAGACGCACAGAACTGTCGATGAAAGTTTCTTTTTCACAGCCCTGCATCACTGGAATTCAACCACATACCCGTTCGGCCATAAGGCGTCCCTTGGCAGTAGCCCTTTGGAGAATAGCATAGACTTCCTTCAGCTCTCTGCCCAAGTTTGCAAGAGGGGTTGCGGAAGGAGAGGGTGAATGGGTGACACTCCTGGAAGAACACTCGTCTGGATCGTCGCCAGCCGCGGAGTCAGCTTCCTCGTCAACAGGTGGCCGCTTGCGTTTGCGAGAGTTCACCATATCCGCCAAGGCATTCCCAAGGTGAACATCAGTAATAGTTAGGACACCGCCCTCGCGAGATAATGACAAGGTCCCGTGTTCCCAGTGACTGGAGAGGGTCTCCAAGACGATCTCAAGACGATGTAGATCTGTCAAACGTAGACGTGACGAGCATGCTGCGGGTTTGGATGCAACCAAGGAAAGAAGAAGGTCCATGGAGCTGATTGGAATTGATATCCTTCCGGACGTGAATGCATCGTGGATAGCTAAACGCACTGTGGCAGAGAACTCGTCGTCGGCCATAACTTGGGGGTAGGTGGTCAGAAGGACGACGCATTTGATTGAGCTCATTCAGTACAAATAAGGAAATTTCGCTCACCCAGTGTGCCCAGGCAAATACAAAAGTCTGTTCACGACCATGCTGGATTAGTAACAACTATTGGCGACAGAGGGTAGCACAAACAGACAACGCCCTCGCCTTTTACTAGGGCGTTCCGTGGGCTGCCCTCAGTTGAATGTCGCATTACCAATTTTTCAACACTCAGCTTGATCTGAGAAGACCAACTATCAAGTTGGATTTGTTCTTTTATTTTTATTTTCTTTCTGCCATTACTCTTCTTTCCTCTGCCTGCACACCTTTGCACAAAATGTGAGTTTCCTTTTTCGTCATCTAATCGCAGCTGGAATCTCCTCAATCGATAAAGCACTTCAAGGTCATGTCAGAGTTGACTGCATTTGCAGGGCCATGGTCTTCCCTTTTGACCCCACTTACTCCATGGATGTGAGTATCATGCCATTTGATCTCTGTATCCTCAATTTTTTTTCCTAGTTCCGACGTGATACAATCAATGGGCTACTCCCAGATGACCCCGGTGCAAGCAGCCACAATACCTCTTTTCATGCAGCACAAGGACGTTGTTGTAGAGGCTGTCACAGGTTCGGGGAAAACTCTGGCATTTGTCGTTCCTGTACTGGAGCGGCTAGTGAGACGAGGATCTACGTTCCGGCCGAACGAGATCGGTGCACTGGTCATAAGTCCAACGAGGTGATGAACGTCATCCGTTGGTAGCAATCAATCTGACATGGTTTGTCTAGAGAGTTGGCAACCCAGATACATTCAGTATTCTCTTTATTCCTCGCTGCGCAACCGAGTCTACCGCGTCCAGACGAGTCTACGGCTGCAGACACACCAATACTGGCATATCCCCCACCGCTCCTCCTCGTCTCCTCCGATGAGTCATCTCCGCCTCAAGATATCCAGCGATTTCTAGACACCGGTGCCGATATTGTAATAGGTACGCCTGGCCGTGTGGAGGAATTTTTAATAGGGAGAGGCAAAACGGTCGTGAGCGTGAAAGAACTGGAAGTGCTTGTTCTTGACGAGGCAGATAGGTACGATCCATGGATGACTTGTCTGACCTGTGCCATTCACACTTGCTTCGATTCCGAAGGCTCCTCGACTTGGGCTTCCAGAACACATTGACTCGCATTATAACGCACTTGCCGAAGCAGAGGCGGACAGGACTTTTCAGTGCAACCATGACCGACGCTGATGCTTTGTCGGAGCTTGTACGAGTGGGATTGCGCAATCCTGCTCGCGTAGTCGTCAAAGTTCAATCCAAAAAGTCCATGAAGCGGGTCTCGGACGGCAAGCCGGGAAAGGGCGAAATCGTTGAGGAGAGGCGGATACCTGCAGGGTGTGTTGATCATTTTATATCTTGTATTTTAACGTCTGGAAATTCGCCGACCATCTTTAGACTCCAGAACTTTTACATCAGTTGCTGCTCTTCCGAAAAGCTGGTCCAACTTGTACGACTCATCGAGCACGAAGTTTCGTCGCACAAAGCATCCCATTTTATCATCTACTTCCCCACTTGTGCATGTGTGGACTACTTTTACAGAGTGAGCTTCCTTGCGCAGCCTTGATCATCGAGGAGAGGCGTCTGATAGACTGGCCAGGTTCTCCCGAAGTTTCTGCTCCCCAATTCGAAGCTCTTCTCCTTGCATGGTCACTTGCTTCCAGCTGCCCGAACACGTGCGCTTTCAGCCTTCTCGTCGTCTCTCGCATCCTCGCGCTCGCCGTCGATACTTCTTGCAACAGACGTTGCTGCAAGAGGGCTGGATTTACCACATGTTGATGTCGTTGTCCAGTTTGACCCGCCCATCGACCCCAAAGCGTTCTCGCATCGCTGTGGGAGAACAGCTCGTGCAGGAAGGAGCGGACGAGCATATGTGTTTCTCGTTGGCAGAGAAACGGAGTATATTGGTGCGTTTCACCGTTTGCAAAACTAGCCGTCGTTGGCGTATGACGAGCATGCTCGTAAAGATTTCCTTGCGGTGCGCAAGATCCCAATACGCAAACACCCCGTCATCCAGGCTGGCGGTATCCTTCCGGAACAGGGCTCGAGTGAGCCTGAGCCGGATGACCCGGCTGTCACATCATTTTTATCTACAATACGAGAAACCGTTCTGACAGACCGCGCTCTACACGACAAGGTATTTGGTGTGATTTTCAGCCGTGCACTCCGTGAGGTTCAAGGACGTGTCATAGGCAGTAAAAAGCTTCGTGTCCTTCGTGCGCGCATATTCGAAGCACGAGGCCTCGTACATCTTTCGAATAAAAGATCTCGATCTCGTCGGCGTAGCAAAAAGCTTTGGACTTCTCCGTCTCCCGCGCATGCCCGAGCTCAAGGACGTGGACAAGTCTGGGTGGGAGGACGCGTCTGTGGATGTGAGTCCTTTTGTCTTCGTCCGGGGGCGATGTCCGTGCGACGTTGACTCGCATAGTGGAACGCCTACGCTTATGCCGACAAGCCACAAGAAACCAAACGTCGAGAGTCCCAGTCCAAACCTCAAGTCCAGGAAGAGGCGACTGAAACCCGTGCAGCGAAGCGCAAGCGCAACACACCATGGAGTCAGCAAGCAACAAACAAAGAACAAAAGGAGATGCGGAAGCTGAAACGGGATAGAAAGCGTCAATGGCTCAAGTCTCAGACTGCTACTCATAGTACGACGACACCCATCAAGTCTCAATCGGCCGAAGATAGCCGGGATGACGGGGACGATTGGGATGAACTTGCCAAGGAAGAGCGACTGGCCAAGAAAGTACGGAAGGGGACAGCCACACAACAGGCGTTTGATGCAGAGTTTGGGGATTTGTAGGAAGCTCTGCAGTATTAGATGCATTTCTTGTTCCGAGGTGCCCAGCATGACCTCAAGAGTCCAGTGCATGATTACCCACAGTTCATGCCAGTAGCAGCGCAAGAAATGATGTACGTTGATGCTGTTGCAAACACCTTATCAACCAGCGTAGCATCTCCATCAAAGACAAAGAAATCCACGCATTGATAACTTAATATACATAAAATAAATGTCGGTGGTGCATTGAAAACAGAGGTATGTCATCTCGGAACCATGTCTTCAAACACAGCATAAATGTGTACAACACCGAGTCGGCAATACAGCGCCACGATCTACCGCTGCGGACGAAGCAACGG
>JBBPMW010001239.1:0-11029 GCA_038090535.1 Tylopilus alboater | reverse complement strand
AGTAGCATCAGAAAGCTTACTTTTGGGGGCTATGATAACTCGGCCATCACCAGCTCGGTGAACTACGTTCCACTGATGAAGACCCCGCCCGCGTCCAACTACTGAGGTATCAATTACTTAGTCGATCGAATATGGTAGCGACATCATCCTGTGTTCGACTGCTGGTGTCGCCGACGCTGGTATGACCCTCATTCTTATTGCCTCGGGTGAGCCATGCATTGAAACTGACTGGCTACTCGCTGACGTCTCGAGTCGGTACCTTTAGATGCGTTCCAGATATCCAAGTCCAAGATCCAAGACTGGTGGCACCCCGGACTTTGCTATCGGCCTCCTCAATATCACCTCTGCCCAATATGCCAACTTGAAGCCGCTGACGTTCAACATTGGGAGCAAGTCGTACGACCTACCGCCTAATGGCCAGATCTGGCCTCGTTCGCTCAACATTTGAGGTAGCTCTGCTTCTATCTACTTCATTGTCGTAGAAATTGGATCCCCAAGTGGGTCCAGCCTCGACTTTGTCAATGGGTATACTTTCCTGTATGTCTGCATTTCCTTCTTTCCTTTCGCCGTGATCGCAAAGCTTATATTTGCCACTTTCAGCAAGCGCTGCCACGATGTATATGACACCACCGACCGACGAGTCGGTTTTGCTAGCACTGCCTACACCGAATCGAGGTCTAACTAGTGTCATTCATTCCGAACCAACCAATTTGACATATCCGGTGTACATGTTGTGTGTCCAATCATTGCAATGGGAGGTTGTGCGAACTCGACGCCCAGTGGAGTCTTGTGCATACAGAGGTTGACCGAGTACTTTGTTCAGGACTCGTTACACGATCCGAGTCTGTGAATGATTAATTTTTCCACAAATGAAGAATTTTCTGCAGAATTCGTGCCAGTTGCGGTCCTTACATCAACAAGCTTGAGTTCCTGTTTGATGGCTATGTCAGCTCAGCGATCACTGGCTCTGTGAACCATGTTGTGCTACTTATTTACATTGATGACGCTTTCATCGAGCTGTGGCGTCTGGAACAGTCCATCAATCTTAATCAGTGGTGACACACTGCCACCGTCGAAGGCCAGCGTTTTCAACACCAGCGCAAACACACCCCTGGCAGGAATATCAGAGCAACTCGACGATAGGTGGTACACTGGTGCCTTTGATTCTGCCGCTAGTTTCCTCTGCACCACTTCTAGTACAACATATGCCGACTCGCAGACGCTGACATTCAGCGGCGTCCAGAACCGGGAGTATCGTCTACGACGCCCAGTTTGAAAGGGTAGACCTGGTTTGACCGGTTGGCTCAGCTCCGACCTTGGTGGAACTTACTGTGAGGTCTACTGATTTGGTTGATGACTCTGACTCGACTCACCTATCATAGGGTACTACTTACACCATGCTCATTTTATCAGATGTTTTACGTAAGCAACTCCAATTGTTCTCGACTGCGCGGGTTGATCGTCGGGTTTGCCAGTGTCTATGGCTCACATCCCACTCATCGGACGACTTTCGTTCAAAGAATACATCGCCCTCCTCGTCGGTCTCTCTATCCTAGGCATCGAGACGCTCCTCCGCTTCACGGTCCTTCTCCTCCCCAAGCCCGTCGTCGCCTGGTTCTACACCCGCTCTCAGGTGCTTTTCGACCGATTTTCGAGCGCACGTGGGACACCGACGACAGAGGAGTCGTTCGCCTCTGCCATCCGCGCTGCCAAAGACTTTGGGGAGCTTGCTGCGCTGTATGGGTATGCGTACGAGGAGCACGTCGTACTGACCAAGGACGGGTATGTCTTGACGTTGCACCGCATCCCTAGACGCAAGGGCGAATCCGAAGCACGTCGGTCAGAGGCAGACGCGAAGAAACCGGCGGTGTATCTCCACCATGGACTACTCATGAACAGCGAGGTGTGGGTGTGTCTGACGGACGAGGCTCGTTGCTTGCCATTCGTGCTTGCAGAACAAGGTGTGTGGATGCCTGTGGACGCGTGCGCGTGACTGGTGCTGACCTCGCATGCTCTTTCCGTGTGACCCACAGGCTTTGACGTTTGGCTGGGGAACAACCGCGGTAACAAGTACTCGAAAAAATCGATCCGCTACAAGCCAAGCTCCTCCAAGTTTTGGAACTACAGTCTAGATGAGTTCGCCTGGCATGACATCCCCGACTCGATTGAATATATCCTCGCTCGTACCAACGTGGGTAGCCTCGGTTACGTTGGGTTTAGCCAAGGCACCGCGCAGGCATTTGCTGCGTTGAGCGTCAACCCGCAGCTGAACGAAAAAGTGAACGTGCTGGTCGCGCTTGCGCCTGCAGTGAGCCCCGCAGGATTAGCTACCCCCGTCGTAGACGCTCTTATGAAAGCATCGTGAGTCATCCCTCACGTCTATCTCATCCACCATTTACTGATCATTTCCCCTTTGTGTCACCGTTTCCGCAGTCCGACGTCCGTATACCTTTTCTTTGGACGAAAAGCGATCCTTTCCTCGGTCGCGACCTGGCAAGCGATCTTCTACCCACCTATCTTCACTTCCATCATCGATCACTCCCTTAATTTCCTCTTCTCCTGGGACAGCCGCAACATTACCACCACCCAGAAAACGGCCGCATACGCTCACTTGTATTCGTATGCCTCCGTAAAGTCAGTCGTGCACTGGTTCCAGATCATGCGCGAGTCTACCTTTCAGATGTTTGATGACGACATCACAGTTTTCGGCGGCGCTGCAAATTCCGGAAAAGCTTACCGCCCCGCGCGGTTCCCTACGCGGAATATCGAGACTCCCATTCTGTTGCTGTATGGCACCAGGGATAGTCTCGTAGATATCGAGGCGATGGTCAGTGCACTGCCCACGAGTGGGACGCGAGTGAGGAAACTGGATGGGTATGAGCATCTGGACGTACTGTGGGGAAAGGACGTCGATAAGGATGTGTTTCCGGAGGTCGTGAATGCGCTGCGGGTGCACTGTGAAAGTCCCGCAGGGCAAATGCGAAATGGTGTTAAAGTGTTTGAGATGGAGACGGAACCCAAGGAGTGAAGAGGTGGACGGAGATATCTCATGGATCAGATATAACATAATATGATTCTCCTGGACGATTCTTATTCTAGTCTCATGCAGTGGTCGAGATCAGGCTAGACTGACGATGACCCACGCTTTAAAGCTTGGCTCTTAGAGCTTCGTAGACTGAAATCTTCAGCTTTTCGACACTCGTTGTATGGGTGAGTCGAACAGAGAGCTAATCGAGAGTACGAACCGACACAGCAACCCAGTTCTCAGGAGGTCCAGGTAAAATCAACGTGTTTAATCCTGCTTACCTTGTCTCAGGCCACTGGCCGCACGGCAGGAACCGTCGAGTCCAACGACTTAGTAGTGTGAAATACCGTACCTCCATGACACAGAGCTGGCTTTCGCGATCCGAGGATCGTTGCTGGCGAAAACTGGTGGCGCCTCAAGGTTGTGCTTTCTTGCAACCGGACGAGTCATCCCCCGCGGGGATGTAAGTTAGCTATTTCCCTAACCCATGATCCGAGAACTATGGTGGGAAGGGTGAAAGAGGATCGCAAAAAGAGTCACCCCCTCCCAGTTGTAATCGGACGAGGGAACCGAACGCATAGACCTAGGCAAGAGACCGGATGGGATGAGTCGATCCAGAGACGGAATGCGCCGGGGCGCAAGAAACGGCTGACCCTACGGCGCCGTGTTAGAAGGCACAGGCTCAGCTTCTGGACTTGGCAAACGACGCAGATAGAGCTTCGAGTCTCGGAGGTAAGATGTGATTGATCCTATGCTGGGCGATTGTCAGCCGGCTCGTAAGCGTTGCGTGACGAGATCATCTTCGGGCACGTCGTCGAGCTTTCAGGCTCTGGTCTTTCTTTCCTCAGCAGATGCCACGCTTTGTCACTCGAGATTCATGGTTCGTGGACGGCGGGCGGGGGTTTGGAGAGCAGATGCACCGGTAAAGGAGAGGGAAGAAATGAAAGAGGGTTACGGATCAAATTTATGAAGTGCGCGCACTGACATGGAATGATCTCAGAAACAGACGGCGACTGAGATTATCAGGGGTGGTTAGCCAGACTCGGAATAGATAGTGTAATATTTCACGCGCACAGTACTCACGTACTACACTCTGAACTAGAACTTTCAAGAACGCTGGACGTCCTCCTCGTCGTGCTGGCATTACTGTAGCAAAAGCTCTTATTTGTTACCGTTACAGTAAGTTAGTCACCGCCGTCTGCTGGAGAGCGTCTTCTCGACCAAGTTCACTAAACTGGCTTCCCCTCAAGTGTGGCATGACGTTCCTTCAGCGTCCCCTGTCGTTGTTTCTTCCATCAAGTCTTCATGTACCTGACAGCTGGTCTGACTCTGACGAGGAGTCTAGTCTTCGCGACATCCTCCTGCACCAATACCACATGATCTACAGCTCTTGATAGTATGTGTCAAAATATTTTGATCGGCGGCAGAACAGTTAATTCACAATTAATGACTACACGAGTTTGTCCCAAGCTCTGTATTAACGTATTCCCAGCTCTGTCCGGGTTAATCCTCGTGGTCCTGTGTTGTGTTGTGGGACTAAGTGGAACTTCTAAGCCTATTAGAGATACCCCCACAGGTTCGAGTGATATTCATGTTTATTCTGACAACTCGAACGAACCGTGGCCCCATCGATCAAACCACCTCAACTCCGTAGATTCACCCTTCCGACAATTGGGCACTCTTGGAACCCTCCCATGAGTCAGTGCCAACGCAAAGTATCTACTTTGGCCTGATTGATCTTCTAGCAGGAGGTCGTTGATTGCGCACCCTCTGCTATGCGCAATGCGATCCAGGAGAATGACCCAACCTGGATGGCATTCTGGCTCGAAGACGACTCTTTGTCGACATTGTTAGACAGGAGCACTGGCCACAACCACCGGACGGACGCGGAGGCAAGTGAATATGGAAGGAGGGTCTGTACTGGACATGCCTCATCATCATGGTGGATGCTCTCGTAACCTCACCCATTTCCATCTGAACTGTGCTATAGATAGGTGACCATCCAGTGCCATTGCACGTCATGGTTACAAGACATTACCTGGACCATGGGAAAGGTATGAGTTGTATCGATCATCTTGTGCCGACACCTGTTTAATGGTGCTCCTTATCCGGGACCCTGTTGCCCAGGAACTATGGCACTGCTCATCAACATGCATCCCCTCATTCCTGTTCCTCAACTTTCCGCATGCAACTTCATTGCATTTCTCAGTATCCCTATAACTGCCAAACTACAAAAGTGGATCTAAATCCTTCTGACTGTCCTCAGCCAACATGGGAGTCTGTTGGCAGTAATCAGCATCACACTGGACCCACAGCTATTGGATGGGTTTATCATCCCCAGGTTGAGGAGCAGGTGGTTGCCATTGGTGTTGCCTGATGCCAAGGAGCAGATGACAATGGAACATGATTTTGATCAAGTGTAAGTATGTCGAGGTGGGTATGAGGATGATGTATCATTGGAGAGCTGAGGTTGACTAGCAGGGTGTGACAGAGGGGTGAGTGGTGGTGAGGGTGAGGGTGAGGGTGGTGGATGTGCAGTTTGAGCAGTTTGGAGGCAAAGGGGACGGGTTAGAGGCATGTCAAATAGATGTGGGTACAATGTTGGTGTTACCTTAATCATCACAGGACATCAGGTTGTGAAATTAGCCATGATTCATCATCATGAAAGTGTGCTTGTTGTCCAAGGATGATACAAAGATGGTTTTAGGAATCTACACCTGTAATCCATTAACTTGGACAGCTTCTTGAAGTGGATATCCATGTTGACAAGTTCATCACTGCCATCTGCACCTTGTGTCATTTGACTCATTCCAACTTGTCATTGTCAACCCAAGTATTGTAGTACTTAAGTTTCATTGTTTTCCTTTCCTAAACCTATAAAGACAACAAAGCAAAGTACAAGAAAGTGAAGTGGGAGATTGCAGAACTGTCCAAATGAACTGAGACATCAGTTCCAACAGGAGGTCCAGGACTCCCCCAAAAAAGAACTATCACTGACACCAACTTGGTAAACTGAATGGGAAGATATCACTAAAGAATGGACAGGAAGCTGAAGGGCATTTCTGTTCCAAGGAGCAATCCAACCAAAGCAACCAACATTAGAAGAATGAATCCAACCATCCTGCTCATGAAAATCACCAAAGGAAGCAAGTTTTTGTACCCTCCATACTTTGATGGAATTGTCAAAGGATCCAGTGGCAATGTAGTTGCCATCAGGGGAATAGGCAACAGACATGACACAATTTGTGTGCCCTTGAAATGGGCCTGCTACATGCTGACCAGTGGTTGCATTCCAGATCCTGATGGTCTTGTCCTGTGAGCCAGAGGCAATGTAAATTCCATCAGGTGAATAAGCAACACAGATAACCCAATCCACATGTCCTTTGAATGGACCTGCCACACATTTACCAGTGGTTACATTCCAAACCCTGATGGTCTTGTCCTTTGAGCCAGAGATGATGTGGGCACCATCTGGTGAATGGGCAACAGATTGGACTCCAGCTGTATGCCCCTTAAATGGACCTGCTACATGTTGACCAGTGGTTGCATTCCACACCCTGATGGTCTTGTCCTCTGAGCCAGAGATGATGTGTCTGCCATCAGGAGAATAGGCAACAGAATAGACTAGATCTTTGTGCCCCTTGAATGGATTTGCTATAGACTGACCAGTGGTTGCATTCCAAACTCTAATGGTGTTGTCCCAAGAGCCAGAGACAATGTGCTTGCCATCAGGGGAATAGGCAACAGAGCAGACTTCACCTGTATGCCCCTGAAATGGATCTGCCACACACTGATCTGTGGTAGCACTCCATATTCTAATGGTATTGTCCCAAGAACCAGAGATGATGTTGGTGCCATTAGGTGAGTAAGCCACTGACCAGACAGGATTTGTGTGCCCCTGCAATGGACCTGCTGCAGGCTGACCAGTGGCTGCATTCCAAACTCTTATGGTCTTGTTTGTTGAGCCAGAAACAATATAGGTACCATCAGGTGAATAGGCAACAGAGGTGACCAAACCTGTGTTTTCCTGGAATGGACCTGCTATAGATAGACCAATGGCTGCATTCCAAACCCTGATGCTTTGGTCCCAAGAGCCAGACACAATGTGGGCTCCATCTGGTGAATAGGCAACAGAGCAGACAGCATTTGTATGACCCTGAAATGGACCTGCCACAGACTGACCAGTAGTTGCATTCCAGACCCTGATGGTGTTGTCCTTGGAGCCAGAGACAATATACCTGCCATCAGGAGAATAGGCAACAGAAAGGACCAGATCTGTGTGCCCCTGGAATGGACCTGCTGCAGGCTGACCAGTGGTTGCATTCCAAACCCCTATGGTGTTGTCCCAAGAGCCAGAGACAACATGCTTGCCATCAGGAGAATAGGCAACAGAATAGACTAGATCCTTGTGCCCCTGGAATGGACCTATTACAGACTGACCAGTGGTTGCATTCCAAATCCTGATGGTGTTATCTTCTGAGCCAGAGACAATGTGCTTGCCATTAGGGGAATAGGCAACAGAGCAGACTTCATCTTTGTGCCCCTCAAATGGACCTGCCACACACTGACCAGTGGTTGCATTCCAAACCCTGATGGTCTTGTCATCTGAGCCAGAGATGATGTGGACTCCATCTGGTGAATAGGCAACAGAGTTGACTTCATCTGTATGCCCCTCAAATGGACCTGCTACACATTGACCAGTGGTTGCATTCCACACCCTAATGGTACTGTCCCAAGAACCAGAGACAATATGGGTTCCATCAGGTGAATATGCAACCGAGTTGACTGTAGATGTGTGTCCTTGTAAGATATAAATCTCTGCTGGCCAACTAGTCAGATGTCCTGAGGTCACTGAGACATCCTTCTGAAGGTGGTTGAGCCAAAGTGGACAAAGTGGTGAGCTGGTTGGGGTCTGGGGCATGGCTGACAGATACAGATGGGGGGTTGACTCTCTGAGGACAGGGGCAAACACTTGGATGAACTGGAATGCTTCTGATGCTAGACTGGCAATCTCTTCATCCTAGTAACATCTTATTAGTGCTCACTACTCCCTATCACAGTTCATCTTACCTTGGCCCATTTTTTCAGGATGTTGCAGGTCTCTATGGCAGATAAGATGGATGACAGTGGAGAGGAGAGGGAAAGAAGGCTGATGGCTTCAAGCCAGTAGGGAAAGGTAGCCTTGAAGAAGAGAGTGACCTCATTCAACAAGTCTATGGTATAGTCAGCATGTTGTAGGTGATGCATCCAGTATTGGCATGAGTATGCGAGGTGGCAGGGAATGGTCTGGTTCACTCGATTCGGCAGGTCGGGGATGGCAGTGTTGCGGATTCGAGAGTCCTTGAGGTCACAGATGTTGAACCTCAGCATATTTCGCATGCATGCCAGCAATGCTTGTCCAAGATGGAGAGAATGCTGAGGTAGGATTTGGACATGGAAGACTGAACTGCGAGCGTCGTGGAGTAGAAAGTCGCGGAATGAGGTATGCAAGGGACGGATGGGCTTTTCTTCGTCAAGGACTCCGTCCAGCAACGCTCCCATGGGTTTCATGATTGCTCGAATGTCGGGGTTACAGGCAAGGAGAGCAGAAAGGGAAGTGAGTGACAACGGCTCGTTGAGCGCGAGCACATAAGCCATTACTGTTCGAAACCGCTCTCGTGTCTTGTCCGACGTGAACAGCTTGCTTAATATCGTCTTGTACAGGTCATCTAACGAGTGACCACCATCAGTGTTGATAGCTTGCAGGAGGTCGTCAAATCGCTCGCGCGGGTTGAGCCCAATAGTACCCTCCCCTTTGATGAACTCGCATGCAGTGGATGCCCACTGGAACAGATGTTGAGAATGACGCACGAGTAGCCGACACCATTCCTGGCGTGGCCAACAGGATTCGAGCTCGGTGTATTGATGGAGTGAGTGATAGATGAACTTTTCGATATCACTGTTGACAACATGTTCGGGGATGTCGCCAATGTGTATACGGATGAGCTGGGGCCCAAGCGGAAATGCATCCAGGATGTCATCTTCTGGCCGAGAGGTGATCAGGAAACGAAGGTTGGTAGGAAGGACAGTGGTTTTATCAGAGAGGACACGTAAAAGGTCCTGGCGTTTCGTCCGATCGCCACTTTCGTCGAGAGCATCAATGACGATGACTAACGGCCCAATAGCGTCAAGGGTCTTGCAGGGTTTGATGATGAGATTCTCGACTTGCACAAACGGTGACTGCGACATCCGAAGTGCTCGATCGTGTTTCACCACCTCCCAAAGGGCAGACCTGTATTGGGTAGCATGATCGCATAGGTCACGTGCGATAGTGCTGAAAAGATTATGCGGGTTCCGCCTTGCAGTGTCAGTACTGGCGAAGCAGTATGATGATCCCAGCCGCTTTTGCTCGTCATACAGTCGAGCGATCGAATGAGCTACCGCAGACTTGCCCGATCCAGCAACCCTGGTCAGAAAGCACACTCGCGGAGCATTTTCGTCCACATTGTTGAGAACATCACGAATCTCGCGGAGGAACGACTCTCGCGTCTCTGGAAAGCATCCCTTCTCTGGCGCATACCTAGCCCCGGACGCATACGGCATATCGTTCAGGTCGATGGCTTTCGCTGTATTCCAGCTCCGTGAACATCTCGCCCCAGTCGGAAGACCTCAGACCTACCGGCGTCCTTCACGACATTCATCGTATGAATGACGGTGATCTCTGTTTGCACTACAACTCCTGCCAAGAACCCCGTTTTAAGTTCTCCGAACTTTTCCTCGTAACCCTTGATCCTTTCATCGATATCAGACATTGTGTATTTTGCCGTCCGAAACCCTGGACAGACATTAGTACTGATCGTTCTGAAGCCAGCGGCGACTGACAGAAGTTCTTTTGCTTTGCATAGTCGGTGATGAAGTACCCGCACTCTGTCACCTGCTTGATCAGAAGCGTGATAGTGTCCATGTGCGCCTTGATTGTCTTCAATGGCTCGGCATCATGAACGAAGGCAAACATGTCGCTCATCGTGCCTGCTAAGCGCATGATCTGGTCGTCACGGTTTTTCTGCTTTACGAGCACCTGTATGAAATATCATCAACAATCAGCAATAATATGAACATCAGACAATGGACAAACCTGATTGGCAGCTGATATAACAGACCAAGCCATCGACGCATACGGGTGGATCTGTGGCGGTCAGACCATGAGGAAGTCGAGAAAATGAGTAGTAATACCTCTGCGATACCGGTCACGATCTTGTCAACGAGCTCTATCCTCTGCAATAGAACACCCCACATAGTCTCGAATTTCTGTAATGTCTGTACCTCGGTCGCAGCGCTTGTACTAGCATTGCCCGCCGAGCTCAGGAGGTCGACAGCTGCAGGGGCGGAGCTTAGTGAGTTGACCCCTTCGATCGCCCTACCATGAGCGTCCGTAGCTTGACGTTCCTCTGCATTACCGCCCCCGCGTGCCTCAGCTGCCAACGCAAACTTGATCGCAATCCCTGACAGATCGGATTCATCGGAAGTATCTCCGCGAAGAGTGTCTTCGAGCACTTTGACAGCCGAGCTCGTGTCAGCAGAACATGACATAGAGAACACCGTCGTACCTCCATCCTTCAATTTTCTAATTACTTCACTTAGGGTATCAGCAAGGCTTCCAACCAGCTTGTTCTTTCTGATGCGGTGCTTCTGGTAAACCTCTAAGAAGAAGACGGAATAATCGTCTCCATCACTAGCAACGTTTAGTTCCCTGGCGTAAAACAGGACGTGTACGCACAAATAGAAACTTTTATCCCAAGAGGTGCGATTCTTTGCTTCCTTTGCGGTATTCGTCGACCGTGAAGTATCGCCTATGGAAATTTTGACGTAGTATTGCCTCGCGACCGGGAGCTTACGGCGCTCCTGAGTGCGAAGTTCGATGTCTGAAAGGAAGCCAAATCGTATGTAGCAGAAGATCCGGCGTGCGATCTCACCTTTAATAGTGATTGATTTTGTCCTATGACTATGTTCAGCACATTCCCAACC
>JBBPMW010001238.1:0-11034 GCA_038090535.1 Tylopilus alboater | reverse complement strand
GGCCTAGCCACTTTGTGCCTCTCTGTTGCTGCCGGAGTGGATGTCCTAATCGCCGCTTACCTGACGTACTTACTTTCCCGCAAGCAGTCAGCCACTGGTTATTCTAGGTAAGCCCACAACGCCGGCGTGTGTCATGTCGCCGAGAAAACCTATCTGAACGCTCGCCCACAAGTACGGCGCATGTTCTGCAACGCCTCACCGTGTTTTCAGTGAATACGGGTATCTGGACGGCCATGTTTTCTCTCTTGTCCCTCATCCTGGTGCGTGTCATTCACCACTAGTACGCCTGTCTGCAGTATGTCCTAATCCAACCACTATAGTTGCATCTTTTTCCATCAAATACGATTTACGCCACGTTTGTTGTCCCACTTTGCTCGGTTTATTGCAACACCCTTCTTGCCAACTTGAACGCGAGAGCGTATCTTCGGGGCGAGACGATGTGTAATGTCGACATGGACTTGGCTGGCACAAGTTCATGTTTGCAGGTGCCTGGCGGCACCAAAATCGACAGACGGGGTGGAGAGGCGAATTTGGTCTCTTCCGCACATCAGGTAGGTTTACACAGTTTAGGTCGATGCAGCCGTTATGTGCTTATCAGGTGATGATTGTTATGTTAGGAAGTTTGGATAACCACGGAAGTGGTGACATCTACGGACGCCACAACAGCAAATGTGTGAACCTGACAGCGTAGAAAATGTGGACCCACTCTATCCGTTGTCCTACTAGCTGATACTTTCGACCATGTAGAGCACTTTTTGCTTGTGTGTACAGCTGTGTAGCTGATGTCGTGCTTCCAAATCACCAAGCCCAGGAAAACCGCCTCAGCCTGCGACCGGTCGAAGACGAGATCGATCTTGCGCGAGACACGATTTCACGCAGACATTTATCTTTGACCTATGCCATGCACTACTCATCCAGCAAACTATGTAGCATCGTGACATGAGATCAACGAAGGCGTGAGTGCTGTGTGTGTCGGACACAAACCCCCAGAAATAATCAAAGCTTCCTGAATCGCATTGCATGCCTATCACGAGGTGTCAGGGACGTTTCAAAGCTGAGTGAGAGGAGGCGTACCACACAGTTGCTATCTGAGAATGACGCTACATTATGACGGACGGAACGCTGTTCATGGGTAGACTTACAAAGCTCTTTATGGTAAAACAATAACGACCCGCACTCCATATTCGCAAATTCCGCCTGATACCTTAACCTTCATGAGCCCGGTTCCTTACAGTGTTGCTCGTCGAGGGAGGAAATTCTTAGGTCCGAACCGTATCACAGAGGGAAAGGACGGAACATGGTCTGTGAAGCGTTCTGGAGAGCGCCGAGTCGACTGATTACCACTGACTGACACAAACACTGGCACTTCAAGGCTCTGCTCCTTCGTGGCAGCTTTCCCGTCGCCGTGCTTGTCCCTCGATCTCGTGGAATGACTTGAACAGCGATGGCAGCTGTCAACGTTTCAGCTGCGCTGGTCAGTGGTCCACCACGAGGCCTTGGTGATCCAATTCTCAGGTTACACATGTCCTTTACTTCGTCCGTCACTCAAGTGCCATGGTGTCACGTCGCCTACCGACTCCGTCTTGATGCACGTTTCTAGGTACTCTGTTTCGAGTGTTAGATCTTGTCAGTAAATGACGATCGCATGCCCTGACTAACTGCAAAGTCGCTATGGGCAAAATACAATCTAATAAGTGCTACGATCGAGCGTGGATAGCGTGCATCGTGGAAACAGGTCAGCAGAGCCTGGAATTAGCCTGGTTCTCAAAAGGAAAATGAAGGAACGACCAGGGGTCCTCGGAGGCCCACATGATCCACGTCCCACAAGTCCTCGGGTTGTCTAACCCGATTGCTCCGTGTAACACTCAAAAGCACGCGGTTTACCTTGGTTGTTCAGCAAAGTCTTGTTTCATCCTGTGAAACTGATTCTGCTACGGCTACGAATTACGCCACTATACACTTCCAGGACCACTTGTTCGATGTCGACAACATTCCAAGTTTACAGACTCGAATCGAAAACATTCTGAAGACAAGAAGACCACAAACACTGGCACGATACATGATGCAGATCCAACCTCACGCTGACAGACACACACCACCTCCTCCAAGGTCGGCCAAACTCTGCCGTGGAGATCATCATCCAGTAAGCCCATGAGAACTTGAATCAGCTTGAACGAGTATGAAAACACACCTGACGTGCAGAAAAGAGAGCATCTTCGCCTCTTTACGCTACTTGTTGTTCTTGGTACTATCGGACACCGGCGCACTTGGACTTGCGCCAAACAATTCCATATCGACATGGTACGCCGTCGCCTCGTCCCGAAAATATGCTCTCGCATTCAAGTTGGCAAGAAGGGCGTTACAATAGATCGAGCAAATTGGGATAGCAAACACGGTGTAGAGCGCGTTTTGCGGGAAGAGATGCAGCTGTGCCGGTCGCGTCAGGAAATATTGCAGAGAAGTGTGCGTAGTCGAGAACAACACGCACTAAAATGATGCTCAAGAGAGCGAACGTAGCCGTCCAGATACCTGTGTTCACCGCAAACATAGTGAGGCGTTGCAAAAGGTGTGCGGTTCTTGCGGACCAGACTTGATAATCAGATGCATTCCAAGGTACAGGAAACAGTCATGGATGCTTACCTTGCAAAGCCAGTGGCTCGCCGCTCCCGGACGAGTAAGAACGTCATGAAAATGGCAATTAGGACATCTATTCCAGCTGCAACAGAGAGACAGATGGTGGAGAGTATCTGTGCAGTAGATGAAGCCGAGGTCGCCGTCCAGTTGTGAACTCGAAGCATGTCCCTACCTCATATGAACCCCTATTGAGAATGCTGAGGTCAACAACATGCAAGCTGGAAACAAGTAGGAAGCATGCATAGTAAGCAAATTGTAGTCCGGGAAATTTAATAAACAAACAAACCCTTCCGCGCTATGCAGCGATTCTCCAACAAGAACTGAAATTGTAATCAACACCATTGATCGATGTGAATGCGATCGACGATAACACACCAGTAGCACACACTAATATTTCAGCGTTAGATTTCAGTTCCCTGACGATCGTGAAGTCTCACCGAGCTGGACGAGCGCTAGGACAACCTTTATCAAAGGGATGAAGCGAGGGTGAAACTACTTAAATGGACAGTCCCTACCCACACGAGTGGCGCGACAATGTTCTTCCCGCTAACTGAGTCGCTGTGAGCAAACGAGAAAAGGGCTCGCACGACGGGACACACAAGTGTAGATTCGATAGACGAAAAAGCCTTGTGTTGGTAGAGAAACCAGGGTCTGAAAACATCAGTACTCGTTCCGGGCACTAGAACAAATAGGTACCGTCAGGAGGTACAGTAACTATAACTTGTCAGTGGCCTTCTAAGGACATAAAGGATGAGACCTACCATGAGTTCGCTAGGGAGAATATCAACACGTGAGAAAAAAAGGGATTCTGAAAGGAATGACTCACATATTCCCGGCCGTAAATGATAGTGGGTTCACCAGGCCAGCCAAAATGAACTTGTAAGCTATATGGAGCACAATATGAACTAGACGTCCGAGTGTTATGTATCTCACAAAACGAACCACCAGAAATACTCAGAGCTTCATGGACTGTGTCGAGTGCCCTATAGCGAAGCGTCACGTACGTCGCGAACTGAAGGAAGGTGGAGCTTTCAAGTTACCACATAATTGCTACCTGGGAAGCAAGGTACATTATCATTTGGTGCATGCTCTGAAGCCGACTTACAAAGATCTTTATGCACAAAGGATCTTTCTCATAGCTATAGTGAAAACATGGTAAGCTGACGAAAGGGCGGAAGAAACGTGGACTTCAGGCTGACTGGACATAATAGAAGAATCTATCCAAGTAGTGAGAATGTATTTTATTCCATCACCGCGATACAATGGGATTGAATGGAACTCACGTTTGCATGCATGTAACACCATAAAATGCGGTCGACATGACGGCAGAAAAGTAAAACGAACCGTATAACGGTCCATATAGCGGGACAAGGTTGGTTGACATGACTCCACTCCACTCCAGTTAGCAGAACTTCGGGAAATGGTGTCGAAAATGGAGTAAGTCACTTCGTACTATATAAGAAATCCACAGTCGACGGAACAATAATTATCTGCAATGAGCCACGGAATGTTCCTCGGCTTCTGGAATTTGAAAGTAGAAACCATGAGCGCATCATGGCGCTCTACCAGGCCTTGAAGGTAGAGCGACACATCAGCCTTAGACTCTAGAAGTGGATAGTGTATCAGCGCACATGAGAAACATATTAGTACCGATATGTTGATACTCGGGGAATGCCGCCTACGGTGTTGATATGTTTGCTGCATCTCCGCATCAGCATTACTATTCCCGCTGGCCTATCGTCGTTCTGATCATTCGCATCGTCTTCCTTTTCGGCCCCGTCAGCGCACTGCACTGCCATCATTGCCATCCTCAACCGCAGGCTTTGGAGCAGATCTTTTCAAGGCCTAGCCCTTCCAAGTTTTCTTCTCCTTGCTTTGTAAGGTCCTTTTCCGTCTTTCGCCAACATCTTGATTCGCTGCCAGTGGTTCCGAATTCCTAGCCCACTTCCGTCATCGCTGTGCCAGTGGGTGATGGCGCATCGGTTGATTGCGCGGAATCTCTTTATAAGTAAGTTGGCTCGGGATTCAAGCAAAGGCCTTGGGTGATCAGTTGGCAACCGGTCATCACCCAAGGGTGCTTTGGGGCTATTTGATGTATATGATGTGGCCCAGAGACTCGTGGAGCCAGAGTACTTGCAAAAACTAGCTTCCAGTTGCCAAAAGTGACGCTACTAGCGGATAGCGTACTACTCGCTGTGCCATGTGCCATGGTGCAGGCTGTCAGCAGGAGAAGGTACGAAGAGGCTGTGATTTGTAATTGGCTGCGGCTGCCTCCTGTGCTGAGTATGTATCACTAGACGAGATTCGGAATCAGAAGCTTTCTTCAACTTGGCAACAATCGATCACAATCATAATCGTGGCGTCCTCCACTCCTCCGCCGACGGGCTTCAATTCATCACCTACATCGCTATCGCTATCCACTCGTTCTCCAGATGCCGACAACCCTTGGCGGTGTCCAATTGCCCAGCACCACAAATATTCCTAGTCCGTTGGCTTCCTCAGCACGCAAGTCCTTTTCGACCCCGTACCTTTCGCTGCCAGTGTCTGGATCGATGTTCCGCGTGCATCCAATCAGAGTCGCACGCATGCGGCGTCAGTGAAAGCAAACTGAATCAGTGGCCTGGTCGTCTATGGTTGCACCCCATGCACCCTCTGGTCACCCGACTCCGGCAGTGCCTCAGTCGCTCCAGCCTTGGCCGCAATCATTGGAACAAACGTGGTGTTGTCACTTCCCTCAGGTGCATGCGGTGGGGCGGACGATGTGGAGACGGGTGGGTCATCGTAGTGCCGGCCGGAGCACTAGGTTCCGCATCCAGTTGAACTGGTCTGACTCGCCGCTCGTGCGGTCTGGAGGTTGTGCTACTGGGCCGGGTCATGGCCAGTCCCCTTGGTTTTGGGGCAGCGATGCTCGACATATCAATGACTGAGGCCGATCATCTACACCACGCAATGACCTTGATGCATTCCTCCCGTATACTGTTCATTTCCAGGACAACTTTATCTCAAGTCTATAGAGAGATGTAAAAACGATCCGAGAACACACATACAGACCATCCTTAAGCTGACATATATAAACCCTAGCCCCTTGTCTCACGCCATCAGCTCCCTCAGCCGTCCCTGCTTTATCCTCGGTACGAAATCCACTCCAAACGGCTCAGGACGGAATATGATATCGCCCAGAAACCCGCCCGGTCTGAGATTGATCGGCGTCTCCGGTCGTTGCGACATGCGGAACGCCTAAAGCGAGGTTGATATAAAGTGATCGATTTGCGATGTACTGGCCAGGACAAACTCTGATTCCCTCAACGTGAATCATGGACCAGACAAAAACCGGAAGACGACATGCCTTCGGCCGAAGCCGTACGTGTAGAAATGCATGTCCGTCCTCACGCATCCATCTTTTGTGAGTCAACGTTGGGGATTGAACGTCTCTGGATCTGGGAACGCGACCGGGTCTCGCGAGGTCGGCCTTTGGTAAGAAATGGAAACATAGAACAGGATGTAAGAACGAGTGCATCGCGTGATATGGAAGACATACCAATGACATCCTAACAGGGTCGCCCTGGCAGGGGTGCACTCACCCCTCTGTAGCATCACGATCATCAGAACCTTCATAGGTAGATGTAGAGGAAGAACAAGAGCAACACCTAAATAATATCCTTCATCGCATGGCGTGCAAACCCTGGCATACAAGCATATATTGAGCCCTTGCACCGCAAAGGTTACAACAAGAAACATACCCATCTGTAAAACCGGCCTCCAGCGCAATGCCTCCAGCATAAATGCTCGGAGTTGCGGAAGCATGTCCCAGTCTCCAAACGTGGACACTACGTCAGAATCCCCTGGTACACTAAATTACAAAGTCAACGTACCCCCGTCCGTCCCGACCACTTCATCCAGCTCCCTTTGGACTCGTGCCTGCGCATCAGGATGAGGCTGCCACCATGATCATCATAGTGATACTGGACGCGGTCTGGGATGTCGCATATCAGTCCACTCCAGAGCGTACGACTAGAGGGGGTAAAACATACCGTATCTATGCATACACCAAAGGAGCCAGCAAGATACATAAGCCATCTCATCATCCGACAATCGGTGGTCGTCAGTGTGCTCGAGGAGCATCTTTCCAAACGACGGGCCAGCACTGTTCGTCGCCTAGAACCACGTCAGCATAAGTAACATGAAAAAAAGGATGACGGCCATGAACAGTCACGCACCATCTCATTCCATACTCGATTCAGCTGGTCCCGGAAGAGCGCAAGCTCATATCGATGGAACTCCTTGAGTTGTCGACCATACCCAGGAACGTATTTCAACCATGGTATACGATCCACGAGATATGCCCCGGGTCTCGTTGCGGTCTCAAAATTGGCCGACACTTGACGGACACGCACCACCTCGGGATCATCGTTGGACGTGGGCGACGTCTTGCCGTACGTCACACGCAAAATCATTGCAGCAGCAAACCTAGAACGTGTATGCTCCAAGTCAGCCCAACAATACATTCTGACGCAAAAGCACTCAAGGAACCAAGGCGCTCCAGCAGGTCAAATCGAACACGTACCGTTGTGCATGTCGCATATGTCGTTTCAGGTCGTTCAGAATGTCGATAACGACGTCCTTGGCGGTCTCCACCTGAATCTCGTCGTACGTCTGCGCCGCCTTTGGTTCGAGGTGTGTATGCGCTGCGCGTCTGAGACGACGGAACCG
Organism: Tylopilus alboater; assembly: GCA_038090535.1. Classification (NCBI taxonomy): domain Eukaryota; kingdom Fungi; phylum Basidiomycota; class Agaricomycetes; order Boletales; family Boletaceae; genus Tylopilus; species Tylopilus alboater. The sequence goes on along the minus strand of JBBPMW010001238.1, from coordinate 3,690 downwards.
GTCTCCAGAGGATTCGAGGAGGAGACGCATCCCACCCGAGAGCATCTCGGGTGCTGCAATCAGGTGCGGGCGGTCAACGAGCACCCCTGCTTCTTTTTCCATGATTTCAGTGGCTGCCTGTAAAATGGGGGCGCCATATGAGTGGTCTGGATTTCACGACGGGTGGGGAAACGCACGTCCATACGTCCAATGATACCGGTCACGTGACTACCGCGTCGAAGAGAAACGACGGGTCCATACTGCTCGACCAACGCGGCGAGCGCGTGTACGATACTTGAAAGGAAAAGACGAAGCGTGGTCAGCCTCTCCCGAGGAGAATGCTTCCCCCCGGCGCTCACGCGGTCAAAACGAGCAAATGAGTGGCACGCGTACTGTTTCTTTGGCATCGGGTTCTCCCAGAACCACGTCGCAGGCGGACCAGGGGGGAGAGGACCCCGTTCTTGTGCCTAGGGCTCTCCAGAAATTTCTTAGAGAGGAGGATGAGCACGGTCACGGCGGCTACACCGCCAGCGACGTATGTCCATGGGACGACAGGAGCGTCGAGGTGCATTGGTAACGGGTCTAGACATCGGGCGTCGAGTGTAAAGGAGTGGGGTACACGAGCGAGACAAGGCAGTCGTGGTCCCTATCTCAGCAATAGCTCTTGGCTCCCCAAGGCCATGGTACTTATACACGGAGCCCTGCAGGTCAAATTGATCACGTGTTAGTTCGTCCGCGCGACCGCGTCAAACGCACTTCAGTCACCTATCTAGGGGTACCTCTTAGGTCCATCTTTCTCTATAGATGGTTGGACCTAAGAGGTACCTATTGGCAGGGAATTCCCAAAAATATGGGCAAAATAGAGGACCATGGGCCTTTGTAAAGCAACTGCATGGTCTTCCCAAAGCTGTTCCCAAAGGGAATTCCAAGTACCCAAAGGGAATTCCCATAGGGACAAGGGGAAATGGGAATTCCCCACATAGATGGGGTGTTAGGGGTCCTAACAGAGCTTTTTATTGCAGATGTAATACATGTTATTTGACCATTGTTTAAAAAAGTGGTTAAATATGAATCTATGAGATACTTTTAATGAAAAGGAAGGATTAGATGAGAATGGTTGCCCAATCATATATCATATACACCACAGTAAATATTTACTATTATTTAAGATTACCAAAATGTTCCTGGAAGTGGTGGATGTGGATATTCCTTAGACACTATGGGAAATTCCAAGTGATGTTACAGATGGGAGGAGGGGCAGGATTCCTAAACATTGTTGGAGGTGGAGTGGGAAATTCCCCACCTGATAAGGGAATTCCCAAATGTTGCAGGAGGTGGAGGGGGGGATTTCCCACATAGTAAGGGAAAACCCAAGTATTGTGGAAAGTGGAGGAGGGAATTCCCCACATGATATGGGAATTCCCAAGTGTTACTATAGGTGGAGAAGGGAATTCCCTACATGATATGGGAATTCCCAAATTTTGCCACAGGTGGAGGGGGGAATTCCCTACATGATATGGGAATTCCCAAGTGTTACTATAGGTGAAGAGGGGAATTCCCTATATGATATGGGAATTCCCAAGTATTGCAAGAAGTGAAGCAGGGAATTCCCTACATATTGTGGGAATTCCCAAATCTTGCCATAGGTGGAGGGGGGAATTCCCTACATGATATGGGAATTCCCAAGTGTTGCTATAGGTGGAGGAGGGAAATCCCTACATAATCATACAAGGAATCCTTAGTATTGCTAGAGGTGCAGGAGGGAATTCCCAAGTGGAGGTGAAGGTGGACATGGAAATTCCCCAAACAGGATCTACACTCTGTCAGCTTTGCAGCATTATTTCCACTATAGTGTCTCAAGGGACAGTTTCCAACTGTTTGTGGATAACTGGTTATTTATTTGCAGTGACTGTTGTAACTATACTTACTTGAGCCAGCCATGGTTTCTCATCATTGCTAAGGCAATATTCCAATTCACAGAGATAAGTCAAATGAACTTAGAGAGGTATTAACCTCAAGTGAGGGGGCCTAGATATTCATGTTTTGAAGATCTTAGCAAGTGAAGAGTTGGAATAAAGAGAGGGCAACTGATGATCATCTACCAGGAGACACTGAAAGATGATAGTTGTTATTACATTAAAGGACTTCACATCAATAAAGACATGACAACACCATTCTTGTAATTATTCACACTAGATACAGAATTGCAATGATATATAAAAGAGTGTTTCTCAATCATAGTAGGATTCATAGTTGTTATATCTACCAGAATCTGAATAACCTTCAGACTCATCACCACTACCCACCTCAACATATCGAACACGAGATGGGCCTGCAACTGGAGAAGCATTACGGTGCACATGGGTTCCTCTCACATATGAAGGTGAATTTGAACGATACATTGCCTGAGGGGGTGGTCTGGCCAGAGCTTGGTGCCGTGAAGGTTCATAATGACGAGAACGAACCACAGGCACCTCAGCTTGATACCCAATTGGATGATGATCAGCAGCAACTGATTCATAACGAGGAACCCGACGAGCAGGAAATGAGGGTTTACGAGCATCACTAGATGTGATGTTAGTTGTCAGGCAACTGATACAAAATCAGAAAACAAACTTACAGAAGGCGAGTAGTCCCATTGTAGCTAATGTCACAACCTCAGCACTCATGGTGGAAAGGCAAAGTAAATAAAAATCTCACTCTATGTTCATCGAGTCCTCAGGTTGGTAGTAGTTATTGCCCCCATGGCGCTCAGCTCGTCTGTAAAGAAATATCAATAATGGTTCAACAGACAAGACAACCACAAACTGTTGGAGTGGGACATGATGATGATGCATCCTCATTGCTGGAATATCTGGTTGTCTAGAAATCATCAGTAATATACAATAGACAAATGCCGAGACAACCTACATCTGCTGATCAGCATGCTGGGTATGCAATTCCTATAGAAAGATTAATATTGATTGGGTAGGAGCACAAAACATACCTTAATTCGGGACTCTGGCCTTACATGCTTTCGTCGGGAGCGCTCCTCAAGGGGCTCCTCTTCATCACGGTGATGCTTACGTGGCTGTAAATTGGACTTTGATGCATGGATTGGATGAGGTTCCACTGTATCATGACGAGGCTGTTTGACTATAACCTTTACCTTCTTACGAGCTGCAGCAGGAGAAGGTTCATGGGAGGAAAATGATGATACAGAGGAACTCTTTGCTTCCACTTCACCAGGGATGGTAACTTCCTGAGGTAAGTCCTGGAGGAACTTGCGGCACTGCCGAAGAATGCAAAGACATTGTGAGTTTGTGTCACTGATAAGTGGGATGGTGAACATCCTAGGGTCATTGCTCTCCAACCAATGACACCATTCTGTAAAGCAGAAGGTGAGCCATGGCTAGACGACCGAACTAAGAGTTACCTGGTATCCATCTACCAACTGTCACTTCAACATCAGGAACTACCAGGCGAGGCTTTTTCTTCTTCACATTGTTGAATCTTCTTCTACCAGCATTTGGTACAATGTGGCGTGAATGGAGGTTTGGTGAGCATCGTTCAATCAGGTAGGGCTCAACAACTGCAATCAGTTCATCAACTGTCGCATCATGGGGTACCCATGCTGGAGGGGCAGCAACACCAGCAGGCCAGTTGGTAATTGTTAGTTTATGTTGATAGAGAAGATCATGGAGCGACTGCCAAGGAATATTCTTGCCATCT
>JBBPMW010001237.1:0-11054 GCA_038090535.1 Tylopilus alboater | reverse complement strand
GTGCGAAGCCTGCCAGTACGATGACTATGCAGCAGACAATGTACGTCGCGCAGGGCGTCATCGGTGACGAGATGCGGTGAAAGTGTGCATCGCTTCTTTCGCGCCCCGCCCTCTGCCTCCCCCTCCGCCACCACCCACCATCATTACCACCACCACCACCTGTATCTGGCGCCTTGTATCTGTACTAACCCTAAGTGTTATCCCCGAACGAACGATGTACCACAAAGAAAATAATTAAAAAAAGAGCGTCCCTAGTCATCACGTCCTACCGTATCCCTTTTCGCCACCTACATACCGTCGATGTAATTTATGTTTTACTCAATCGCACTGCAATACCTTGCCCCCTTTTTTTCCTGTTTATTCATCGTCACACGCGTCGCGTCGCGAGCCCCTGAAGGACTGTATGCATCGCGAATCGCGCTAGAGATACGGAGATGCCCGATTCGTGCGATGCCAACTTACATACAGTCACGACCCATCATTTGAGCCGCTGTAACCGCTGTTTGAGCCAACTTCTTCATGGACGCGATAACTCCTAAAACATTCAAATGAATGGGCTGGGTTGGTGTCTGGACTGCTCTATGATATATTTATCCACCGTAACTTTGGTGCTAGGTTTGATTGACGAGAGATCTCGATGTGGCTTAGACTCAACTTGACAGTGGTGTCACCGGTGTCTGGGGGCACTTGTTGGAAATCATGATCAGTAACTCGAACACCACTGATGGCAACATATCTTGAATGCCGACCGATGATATCAATCAAAAAAGTTTGCAAGAATAGGATCTTGGAGTGTTGTATCGACCTTCCCAAACTCCGTGGCTCAAACGGTGGGTTGATGATGCCACTTCAAGAAGTCGACCTGAAATCGCGCGTCTCGAGTGGACTCGAACCGGTTGGCGGTCGTTTCTACTCTGAATCGCGGTCGTATGCTTATTCCCGAGCAACCCCTAGACGATACGACTCAAAAGCTATCCAGACGAACCTCGGTGGGCAATCTTAGATCGGGTGTACGAGCCAAGAGACCGTTTGAATCTTCGTCCTCGATCGAGCGTGTCTCTGCAGGGACTGTGGTCAGACGGCCATCACCCTCCACCAACGTGCAGGGTTACGCTTGTCGTGGCTACCATGTCCTGATCTGACCTAAGAATCAAGCACAAGACGCGCGCAATTCCACAAATCCATCAACAATGACACGTACGTCATGTCACGCGCAGTTGCCCCTACATCATTGTACGTCCGCGACACGTTTCCAACGTCGGCACGATGTCACTCTTCGTAAACATGACTCCACAGGTGGGTGATCATCGAACGGCAAAAGGTAAACGAGGAACGGGGACGCATCATCGTGCCATCATCATTACTGCATCACGATGGATCTCGAGGCATCCTGGCATCAACTAAGGGAAAGTGTGACGTGCATTGCGGTGCAGGTAGTGTCGAAAAACATCCAACTTGAACCTAAGCATGGGACGATAAACTCCCGATTCGAAATGGAAATGTAGTTAGGCACTTGCATGGCCAAGCACGCCCCTCGTGATCTATCACCGCAGACCCTGCACAGTCCTGTGCGCAAGCCTGCCCGTCCTGACCGTCCTAGACCGCAGAAAGCCAGACGTCTGACATTCTGGGCTTGGCTTCTCGACGAATTTCAAAACCGTTTGCCCCCACGCTTGATGGGCTGCCGCAGACCCGGGGTGGAGGCTGTCCCTCTCCTGATCTGAGCAGCGAGTTTCTTTCGCTCCTCTTCGCTGTCCTCGTCGGAAGATGGTGCGCGGGGTTTCGACTTTTTGATGGGCCGCACGGGCGATGAATCCGTATCTGACGGTGATACATTGGCGACGCTTCGGCTCCGAGCACCGCCCGGGCGAGGCGACGCTTCTGCCCTTGGTGGTGTCGGTGACCGCATGCGCATGTCAGGCCGTTGATCTGCGCCCGTTGCACCAGGCCCTGAGGTTGCCTGTGCAGGCTGGATCCAAGTATCGTCTTCCGGCTCAGTCGCAGAGCCGGAGTCTGCGGCGTGATTGGTCTGACTCGGCCTCCGTGAGAGTGAGATACTGTCCCTCTTTGAGCTGACTGAGGCATCGCGACGATCCTTGAATTTAATGAGACACGTTTTGATCTCGGTGTGACAAAGGACCCACATTAGGTTCGGGCGTAAGTGTATGCGTGGTCTTAACGCGCTCAGGTGACTTTTTTGTTTTTGGTGTCGGCTCTCGAGGAGCAAGTAGTACCACCGGGGCATCGACCTCAGTCAAGATGTTAGCTAGAGCACGATTCTATGTAAGAGCGCAGCATGGTTTAGGACGGGGCCACCCACGAGGATCCGAAATGAAGTTGAATACTGCAGTCATGCGCCTAATCATCGTGGCCGGACGTGGTTTCGACAATGCATTCTTAACGTGTGTGTCGACCGTTCTACGTGCGGTTCGTGCGATCTTGTCGACAGCCTGAAAGCGGAAGATAGGGAGCCTGGTCAGAACCGGTTTACTGTTTATACATGGTTGGAAATGGTCTTACCTTCTCAAGATCTGTGGGTGGGAGATCGCCGACGACGTCTGGGGAAGAGAGTGCGAGATGATTCACGCTTATCAGGGGCATGATAAGGTGCTTTGATAGAATATCGGCTGAAACTTTGTGACCGACAAAAATAGTTTCCCAACGCCACTTGAAGGCATCGCATTCCAATTGGAAGGCAAAATCCTTGCAAGACCACGCGTCAGTCGACAAGTCGTAAGGTTAGGGAAAAGAATGAATACCGCAAATTTGGACTCGACGACTTCGAAGGAGAGCTCTAACATGCCGCCGAGTGTATGCGCACTGGACAAGAGCTCAAGGGAACGTGCTCGCCACGCCTCTTCTTCATCGTCATCGAGAGGTGGTGAGTCGATTCGTTTGTTACATTCACGCCACCGCCTTGCAAATTGTTTGCTCGACAACACTGGAGGACGGCTAGTAATGTAATTCGCTTGGTTAATCACCGACGAAGATGAACTCACCTTCGGCCCACGTCCGTTTAGTGTCAGTGATCATGATGCTGCAGGCGAGATCCACCGGAGAAGAATGAAACTTCTGTCCGATGAACGCGGTTTCAGGGACGACGTCAGGGATGGTTGGATGAAGAAATGGAGGAAAACACGGACGACGAGATAAGGGGTTGAAGTGTGTGCGTCGACCTTGACGAGCCACTCCTTTGCGAGAAAAAGTTCCTACATAGATGATCTGCATGGGTGTATTCAGCCGAGACGGAGATGATGGAGCACCTCGTTGAACGACTCCATCAGTGACATGGACGTCCACCACGATGTCGAGGGCTGATGGATCGGAGTTTAAAAAGTCTCTCTCATGGACAGCGAAGGAGATGTGCTTGATAGCGAGCGTTCCGTTCCCCAGTGGCTGCCGTTGCGCCTCATTGTGCTCCAGACGTCCATCCTCCGCGAACATCTCAGCCTCGCTGTGCTCGACGCCTACGCCGAGATCCAGTTTGGACGCGATGTCGCTCCCCCGGGCAGCGATACGCCCCGAATTCGGCTAAAGGAGATGCCAGTTTCAAAGCTACATGCGACTGTATTCTGGGACAAGACGAGGCGTGAATGGGCGGTGGTCGATATGGGATCCAAGCACGGCACATTCCTCCAGTCTGTGCGGCATCCCGGTGCTGAGCCGGTCCGACTCTCCCCTCCCCGCATAGCGAGTATACCACGTCCACTGCACCACCTCGACCGGTTGATCATTGGAAGCACCACCTTCCTATGTCACATACACGAGGATTGCAAACCCTGTGCTGAATGCACATCGGCCGCCCAGGGCGTCATACCCCTGTTCGCTGTCCCCAAGGACGGCGACCGTACTGCGGAGAAACGGCCGCCAGACGTTGCCGGGATAGCACCCGCGCAAGAAGCCAGGCATGCGAAAAAAGCCCTGACGTCGCTCAAACGGACCCTCCTCTCACACCTTGACCCACGTGACGAACACCCCTCGACTCCCACACAGCCCTCGACATTCTACATTGACCGGTCAGCACGCCGTCGTGCCATGCACCCCAGCTCGCAGTTTGACAGCCCAGGCGTGCAGAGTTCGCGCAGCAGTTCTCTTGGGCCGGCGAGGTCGTCGCGCGAGCCATCGCGGACGCCGTCGTCGGCGGTGATGGAAGACGAGCGACCCGCCCCACTACCAGAGCACAACGTTGGTCGGCGGCTTTTGATGAAACAGGGATGGCAACCGGGCACTGCGCTCGGCTCGGAGGCGGGTGAAGGTGGAGGGTTGGTGGAGCCAATAGAGGTCCACGCCACTCCACATCGCGCTGGGATTGGTATGCGTGGCCCATTGTCCACACGAGAGCGATGGGAGAGTGTACAGTAGGACGGGTAGATAAGTACTAAGTATGTACTAATTAATTAGTCCCGACGCGACGTGTCTGTTTTGGAGTGTTTTTTAGTGTCACGTGAGTGGTTCGCGTTCTACGCGACCTTGTCCCAGTTCGAGTGCTTGTCTTCGTCCTCGACCGCGGCTGACAGTTTTTTTTCTCTTCCTTGTCCGCCTTTCTTCGCTCGTACGCGACCATTCTTCTTAAAAGCCGCGGTTTGGGTTGATTTGTTTCTCTCTTTCACCACAATCTCTTCCCTGTATCCTTCATCCCCCACCCTCTCCACGTTCGACATCGTCGCGTACGGCCTGTAGCATTCCCACTTCGACCTAGCTCAGTTAGCATGGCCAACAATGTCCGCGTAAGTTCACCTTCATCGCTATTTTTTTTTCTTCCCCGCTCACGCCTCGCCACAAGCCACAGACTCGAACCCGCATTGGCGCTCAGCGCAAGGTAAATGGCGACGAGAACGCTACCAGCAGACACCTCCGTCAATCATCGGGCGTCACTGTCGGTGGTACTTCCCGCGCAGCAGCCCTCCTGAACGGGCTCAAGGGCGGTTCACAACGTCCTGCCCTCGGTGAGGTCACGACCACCGCGGTCAACCGCAAGGTTAGTGGTCGATGCTTGATCCTACCCAAGCCACCAAAGTCGCAGTCTTCTTTCTAACCACGTCGTCCTTTAGGATGCCATCAAGGCTGCCGCAAAAGAGAACCTCAAGGACAATGCAGAGCAGGGCTTGAAGCGCACCCGTTCATCGTCTCTCGCAGCTGCCACCGGTCCACAACGCGTTCCAGCGGGTCCTGGCCGAACAGAGACTGCTGCCAACGCCTCTCGCACGTCTACCGCACGCGCACAGAAACCTTCTGTCTTCAAGCGAATGTCGCGGCAGGAAACCGCTGTACCAGTAATTATTCCCACCCAGGTCGTCGAAGAGAAAGAAACCGAAATGGACGTCGAACAAGTCGAAGAACTAGAGGTAGAGCCTGAGCTCGTCGAGATGCTCGAAGAGAAGGACGACCAGGACATGGTAGGAATTCAAGGAACCGTATCCAACGAAGAACATATCCAACAGCCCGAAGCGGTCGAATCGAATTCTCCGCGCCTGTGGCCCGACGTCAACACCGACAAGGCCATGAGACACTACAAGGAAGTAACAGACATTCAGCGAACTTACCATGATGAAGTTGACATTTTTGACACCACCATGGTGTCCGAGTACTCGGACGAAATTTTCAAGTACATGTCGGAACTGGAGGTGGGCTCCCTGCGAATTCCCGAGAGTGCGTTCGTTGACATGTTTCTCGACAGGAGGACATGATGCCCAACCCCGATTATATGGATGGGCAGAACGAGGTTACGTGGTCAATGCGACAAACCCTTGTCGACTGGCTGCTCCAAGTACACTTGCGGTGGCATATGCTTCCCGAGACGCTCTGGATCGCCGTCAACATCATCGATCGTTTCCTTACTAGGAGAGTCGTCTCACTTGTCAAGCTTCAGCTTGTCGGCGTTACTGCGATGTTCATCGCCGCCAAGTACGAAGAAATTTTGGCACCGTCCGTCGACGAGTTTGTCTTCATGACAGAGAACGGGTACACTAAAGAAGAAATTCTCAAAGGCGAGCGCATCGTCCTACAAACCCTGGACTTCAAGATTTCGCAATACTGCTCTCCGTACAGCTGGATGCGGAAGATCAGCAAGGCCGACGACTATGATATTCAGACAAGGACATTGGGCAAGTTCTTGGCCGAGGTTACCCTGTTGGACTACCGCTTTTTGAGATGCAAGCCGAGTCTTGTCGCGGCGGTCGCAATGTACAGTGCGCGGAAGATGCTTGGTGGTGACTGGGTGAGGATTGCATGTGGATCTTTTCTGCATTTCCCCTGATAACTGATCATGTGACCCGTTTCCATTTCCGGACACCCAGAACGCAGCGTTTGTGTACCACTCTGGGTTCGTTGCGGAACATCTGGAAACTGGTCATCAGTGGATCTGCGAGAAGCTCCTTGAGGACAACTTTGTACAGCAATACGCCTGCCAGAAGTACGCACACAAGAAATTCCTCAAGGCGTCACTCTTCGCCATCGAGTGGGCCAAGAACAACTCGAGTCGAGGCGATGAGGATGAAATGATGCACAAGAAGTAATCACAGCTCCGTCCTGGCATTGTTCAGTTTCTCGCACGACATCTCTAGTTTCATCACTTCCATCTTGTGCTTGACATCCTGTTTCCAATCCTCGTTCAAACCGCAATCTCAATGTCTGATTACACACTCTAGTCTCATGTCCTATCTGCCTATGTGTTGCTCTTGCCTTGCTATCTTCCCATGCATTCCTCTCTCTGCATCTCCCACCATCTGTTTGCCGCTGCGCACTACTGCGAAACACATCGTATTCATCTAATCACGTATACATGCTCGTTTTGCCTATGCCCTCGCTACCACGTACGCATTCCCGGCATTCTTCCACTGCCACATCTGTATGCCCTCCACTGTCACTGTCTCTGGTCGCTTTGTTTCCTTCTCTTTTGTGTCTACCATCTTTATTTTCCTATCTACTCATTCACATTATTCGCCCGGCCGGACATTTGTCGGCATCTTATTCTGATTGGGTTCTGTCCTGCCACTTGATTGACTCGAGCGCCTTCTACTTGTTCCTGTACGCTCCCGTCTCCTTTTCTGGGTCGCTTTCTGCGTTACTGTGTAGCACGTAGTAGCTGCCGGGTGCCTACTCGTCTCTTCGAATCAATAATAACTATTATTCTCGGTTCCCGGTGTCTTGTTTCACGTGAGTCTCCGGGACGAACAAACCAATCCCATCATTTACACGTGATTCTTGCCCTCCTAATAACGTCCAGCACTGAGACAGAGACGTCGGATCATCTCTACCAACTGCAGTCCTCGCTTTACCATGTCGTTGTCGTTCAAAGCCCACACAGTCGTCGTGACCGGTGCAGGTGGTGGACTAGGAAAAGCGTACGTCTCGGACTCGGACATGATGATCCTTCCCGCACGAATATTATACGCCCTGCTTCTTTCCTAGGTATTCGCTTTTATTCGCTGCCCGCGGCGCCAACGTCGTCGTAAACGATTTCAACGGAGAAGCAGCGCAAAAGGTCGTCGATGAGATCAAACGAGGTGGGTGGGTGGTTCGTCCATTGCCATCTCGCCGCTTTGCATGTGACGTTGCCGCGGTTCTGATGCTGATCCTCGTTCCCAGCGGGCGGAAACGCCGTCGTGAACACGTCTTCGGTGACAGACGGTGCGGCCGTCATCCAAAGCGCCATTGATGCTTTTGGGAAGATCACCATCCTTGTGAACAATGCCGGTATCTTACGGGACAAGGGGTGCGTCGCCGCCTCGGCTTGGCTTCAATTTGGACGAGTCGTGCGCATGACTGACCTCGGGATAGGTTCAAGAACATGTCGGACGCCGAGTTCGATCAGGTCGTCGCGGTGCATTTGAAGGGTGCATACGCGTGCACCAAGGCTGCTTGGCCGCATTTCCGAAACCAAAAGTTTGGGCGGATCGTCAATACGTCGAGCACTGCGGGCATCTATGGTGCGTTCTTCTGTGGATCATTGTGCGAACGTTGCGCGGACGTTGACGTGTGGGTTGCTATGACAGGAAACTTTGGCCAGGCCAATTACAGTGCCGCAAAGATGGGTTTGATTGGATTCACGAAGGCACTTGCGAGAGAAGGCGCCAAGTACAACATCAGTGCGATCGTAATTGCACCCGTAAGTTTCTTTTGGGTGCGTTATTCGTGACATGCATGTTGACCGCATCGGGTTTTCAGGTTGCCGCTTCAAAGATGACAGAAACCATCATGCCGCCAGAGATTCTCGAGAAGTTGAAGGTAGGATAGGTTTGTAGACTCCTCGTGTAGCCACGTCTGAATACGGACTATTTGCTAGCCGGAATTCGTCGCGCCGTTCGTCGCCGCCGTGTGTCACCCTGATGGTCCGAACGCGTCGGGACGCGTATTTGAAGTCGGAGCGGGGTTCGTCGCAGAGAATCGGTGGGAAAGAAGCAAGGGGACTATCTGGAAGACGGACGAAACATTGACACCTTCTGCTGTGAGTCGCATTTCCCATCTCCGCGTCGGAATCACCTGACAGGCGTTCAGGTGAAACTCAAGTGGTCCGAGGTCACCGACTTTTCGGATCCGAGATAGTGAGTACCGTGATGTCCATGGCGGTCTTCTATTCTGACGAGACTACAGTCCAGAATCTGCCTCAGACGTCGAGAGCACGGTGTGTCATCTGTTATAACATGAGAGGACAGTCATTCATGGTTTTAACAGCTCGAAGTTGCTTCCACTTTACCGCCGAATCCTCAATCGACACCACCCGTTCGATTTGGTGGACAGACTGTTATCGTCACTGGAGCTGGCGCGGGTATTGGTCGCGCCTATGCTCTCATGTATGGTCGACTTGGAGCGAATGTTGTCGTCAACGACGTTAGCGAAAAGGGTGCCAACGCCGTGTGCGAGGAAGTCAGAAAAGGCGAGTGAATCCCGTGTGCCTGAGATCCCGAGATTTCTAATGCTAACGAGCGGCTTGCTGTAGCTGGTGGCAAGGCAGCGCCTGTCGTTTGTTCCGCAGAAGACGGTGATCGCATTGTCAAGGCTGCATTGGACGCATTTGGTGGTGTGCATGTCCTCGTGGCGAACGCCGGCATATTGCGAGATCGCTCATTTACTTCCATGTCCGAGCAAGAGTGGGATCTCGTGATGACTGTCCACCTCAAAGGTACCTACAAGGTAGGTTCTCTCGGGATCCTGGACGTCGATAGTCGCTGACAGCCACGCTAGTGTGCAAAAGCCGTTTGGCCGATATTCCAGAAGCAAAAGTATGGACGGATCGTGACGACGTGTTCGCCAGTTGGTGTTTGTGAGTCGATGTACGTACAAACTGCTACTTAGGATCTGAGATCACGTTTCTTTAGACGGAAACTTTGGGCAGACTAACGTGAGTTTCCTCCCTGCTGTCGATTTTATCGCCGTTACACGCTTTTCGGATAGTATTGTGCAGCTAAAGCTGCCATCATGGGACTCACAAAGACGCTTGGGTTTGAAGGCCGGAAGTACAATATTCTTTGCAACATCATCGTTCCTAGTGCAGGTACCGCGATGACGATGACGATATGGTTGGTCGACATAAACTCTCACTACAACTCCCACCTGATGCGGTTTTCAGGCCGAAAGAGATGGTCGATGCCTACAAGGTAACTCCACTGCATCGTCTCCACGAGTTCCATCACTCATCAATACCTCCCAGCCCGACTACATCGCTCCAATCGTGGGCTACCTCACCAGCCAAGACAACACCGAGACAACGGGGAGACTGTTTGAAATCACGGGCGGCTGGGCGGCCGAGACGCGGTGGCAACGTACGGGTGGACACGGGTTCCCGACCAACGTGACCTTGACGCCCGAGGATATCATTGCGATGTGGGACGTGTTTACCAATTTTGGTGCGTGTTTTTCTGGCGGGCTCAGGTCGGTGCTGACTGGTTCGGGCGGGCAGATGACGGCCGGGCGACGCATCCGGCGACCTCAGCGGAAGGTATGGCGGGGCTCATGGCGAATCTGGATAATACGACGGCGGAGCCTGCTAAGGCGAAATTGTAATTTGAGGTCGGTGCGATGTGACCTCGTCTAGTTCCGTTTTTGTACGACCTTCAATGCACCCTACTTGACTATGTCATTCTCGATGTCATTTAGTCTCTTTCAATGTCGACTGATAGTCGAATGCCAGCTGTCAGCGCGTCGTCGTCGTCCCTGACTGTGCCAAGAGCGATGGCAGTTCTGATCGCATCGTCCCCTTTAAACGCCTCGTGGCGTGCACGCGCATCTTGCTTTTGAACGAAAACACGGTGCCGATCCGTTGTCCCTCGATTTCGGGTGACACAGGACGCTCGTTACCTTTCAATGATGTACTTTACGGACTCGCGTTGGATGCGGGGTCCTTTAAATTTGTAGGTTATCTCACCTACCCGTGACGAGAGATTCGAAAGCGTGTTGGATACAACGTGATGCGGTAAGTAGACACATGTCCTGAAAATAATGCTCTAAAGTAACGCACGGGTATCTTCGATCACGGAAATAAAACAATTGCAATAACCATCGATCCATCCGAAAAACGTCAACGTTTCAACACCGATCTGCTTCGTCGACGCACCGTCGTCCGCGCGCAGGTTCTTGAACCACCGTGCGTTGAAGCTCGATTTGGGAGGTTAGCGCGACGTCCTCGCTGCTCGTATCAGGCGCGTGAGTGCGTGCGGGTCTGATTCGTCGTCCGTACGTACTTTGAATCACAGGTGTCGAGAGCGTGCAGCGATCTCACAGCCCTGAATGATACAATCGTGCTGAAGTTCATACGGTCAGCCAGCCATTGCAGTATGATGCGGGCGGAAACGCGTGGGATACCTTATAGTGATGGCTACCGCGCCCTCATAAGCCAATCTTGCACATCACCACAGTTATTGGCAGACTTACCAACAATGCAAACGAGATTAAATACAGCTGGATTACGATCGAATCGGGAGCAATACCAAAATGAATGAATTCCAACTTACGAGTGTTATTGAGCAGAGCAGCAACCTGACGACGACGATGAGAACACGGGACGGAGTGGGGAGTAAGGACCCCAGACCATGGGTGGGATATAGCTTATCCCTGCT
>JBBPMW010001236.1:0-11055 GCA_038090535.1 Tylopilus alboater | reverse complement strand
TCCCACAACTTCCGGGGGATGCCCCAGCTGCGGGAGATCAACCAGATCGAGTGGGAAACCTCGAGTGGGAACTGAACGTCGATCCGGTTGCGCTCGGGGAGTGAGAAGAGATGGACCTTCTCGGTCCCGGCCCTTATGCTACCTGCATTCTGCCCTCGAAGAAGTCGACGCTACAACCCACCGCCAGCCCCTCCGCAGCGCAAGTTCTCTTTGACTACACCTACGTCGGCAACATTGCTCAAGCGATCTCCTTGCAGCCGACAAATTCGTTGACCCGACATCGGACTCGGCCTCCACAGATGCCACCCTCGTCGAATTGTCCCTCCGTGCGTCCCTCCACAGATCTCTCCCACCTGTCTCTGCCACGACTGGCTTCCGACGTGTCCCCACCTGCAAAGCTCGCCCGCTAGGTCCATACGTCACCTTTCCCCCAACGCCGCCGGGATCGAAGCCCCCTTCAACGCGTCCTACGACCCCTCCAAACTCACCCACACCATCATCCGCAACGCACATCTAACTTGTTCATCGCCTTGCATCAGCATGCGCTCACCTCACCGTCAAGACCAAGTATCGATCACTCGGCCTCGGTCATGGAACAGGTGGATGAAGATAGCGGTTCGGGGTCCAATTCCAGCATAGGAGTCGTACACTACCAGTATCATTTCCGACACATACGACGTCCTAGTACTCGCTACGTAACACATGTTTATACTATTAGTCATAATATATACGGCTGCAGATTCGCGGCCTATAACGAAAATCGTGGCTACAGGCCGCGGGCGATCTGGTTGGCGCACCAGAGGACTGTCCTCAATATGATCCAACTCTCCTCCACCACTTTAATGACACCACTCCAAGCGCGTCAGTTCGTCCCTACTTCTCATTCCATCAGCGAAGAGCCCCTAGTGCCCGGCAGACGCTCGCCACTGCCTGGGTCCCCATCCGCGCCGTTACTAGTACGCACCAACGTGTCAATTCACCCTCCACTCTGCCCACCATATCAAACGCGTCAGCAGCACGTCTATAAAAAAAATGACGTCTTCCATCCTGGCGAAGACGGTCTGGCACACAGGTGCCCAAGTCCATCGTCATCCGAGTCAACTCGTCCTGCCACCCCACCCCTCGTTCGTTCTCCCGCGACCTCGCCTGTCACTACACCCACCGTCACTTCTCCCCCTATTCCTTCGTTCCCCGAGTCCTCTCTTGGAAAACGTCGACGCCCAGCTGCATACGAGTCCTCGGAACGCGTCGTGCGAAGGTGTGCCTCTTTGAACCAGTTGGCGGAAATGGAGGTCGCCTTCAAGCTTCATCCCTCACCACTCAGCAACAACACTTCTGATCAATTTGACCACGTTGTGGGCCCCGATGTAAGTACAAATTTGATATTGTCAACGCAGGCTCATCGTGTTCTAGCAATTTGACTCCGACGATGATGAGGAAACGATCCACCACAGTGCGAGACTACTTCTGGAGGCGACGTGTGCGCAGCGTGGTGTTCAGCTCGCCAGGAGGAGACTTACCGCTTCCCTCGCCAAAGAACATGCCACGATGGAACGGTTTCATAAATTTCAGGCTGCTCGGGTGGAACGTCGTCTTTTGAACACGGAGGCAAAGATTGGAACGGTTCGTCGCGTGATGCGGGAGTGTGGCATTCCATTTCCCAGCCGATCCCCGCTCACGCTGCGCCAATACGAAGAGCGAGATACCCTTGCTGACTGATGCAGCGCACCAGTGGCGCCGTGATCATGTTTACACACAAGTACCTATGTCTACCTCAGTATCATGATGTATATATATCTTCAAGTTGTACCAATTCTACTATGCATGCATCTCGCCAACTTGAATTGACACTGACTGGGCACAGAGAGTATTCAAGTTCGAAAGCTTTAAGATGCAATGTGACAATTAGATACATTATAATCTACTGCAGTACAAGTATTTACTCAAGCTTCGAGTTGGGCTGTCGATCTGCTGTGGGCGGGACTCCCGACTGTGACTCCGCTGTCAGCCGCCGGTGGGCTGTGGCTCGGCTGTTGGCTGCTGGGTGCCTTGGAGATGCTGTAACTATTACGAAATGTTGTGACTAAGTCTGGGTTTTGCTGATGCGCCCACTCCGGCTGCCATCCCCCAAGCTGTTAATGTCACTGCACGGGCTAGACGTGAAATAATTCGACTTATGGTGGTTGAATGTGCAGTACCCAGTAAACCAGACCGCAAAAGCATGATTGCACGCACTATAGCATCTGCGATTCAAGTGGCCACAGGTGACACGGTTGCTGAACCTCCGAGAGGGATCGAGCGCGAAATGCGCAAAATGATGTGCGAAGTGCGGTGTGTGTTCAAGATGTATGCCCTGTACCATCTGCACAAGGAATTCAGCCTTCGCCCAGCTCCAGGGCACCCCCAAACTGTCAATGCTTACCGGGCGAACAGAGTGAGGGAGTTATTAAGGACCTACGAATTTCTTCAGGACAACCCCTCACAACCACCTTTTTCCTCTCCGTTCTTTGAAAACTTCGTCCTGGACGCACTCACATTATTCCCCTTTCAGTTGCCAGGTCCTTTCGTCGAAACCACGCACCTCGACAACATATTCTGCCTTGCTGGCGCAGCTATTATAGCTGCCCTGCACGATTTGATGAAGGACTTTATAGACCACGTAGCCTGGATGGGGAGACCTGGCGGGAATACTACAAGGAGATCTTGCTACAAGTGAGGGGCGCACGGGCAGACCTGACTACAGGCCTGTGGCTGCACGAATTTCAGAGCCAGTTGTTGGCTCACACACAGGGAACGTAGGAGCGATTGACGTGCAGGAGAGGGTAGCAGAGAGGTTTGCTAGCAGTCGACAGCTGAATTGTTGGGATTAATACAGATACACGGATATATTGTATGCACTGCCATGGAATTGAACGATGAGTCGCGAACATTGGCGGGAGATTGTTCAAGGAGTGAGTCGATGCGGCTGGGGCCATCTTGGAGAAGTATCCGGGTAGCGAAGAAGTCTTGAGATAGAGCGACGAGGGCGGCGGGGGAGACGCTTCAACGGATCTTCAACCCCACTGTCCCTCGATGCAAGGTGGGGACGGGGCGATCCAATGGACACAAAGTCCAAAAGCGGTCTCTGCGCGACACAAAGTCTGACCGCAGAGAGAGATTGAGCGGCGCAAAGCCAACTCGGGGAAGGGGGGATCCTCGGGGCCTTGAAAGGGGGAAGTCTTGGGTGGGGAAGGCGAACGCGTCGTCGGCAGGAGGTCTTGGGCGGTGGTGGCGAGCGCGTCGTCGGCGGGAGGTCTTGGGTAGTGTTGACGTCGGAGTTCGGTGATAGTAGCGTTGATGAGAGTCACGTGCATTGAATGAACGGGTGGAAAATGTCCACAAACAACTTATGTAAGTACAAGGTTTCCACGTTTGCTGTTTGCCGACGACGCGCTCGCCACCACCGCTCAAGACCTCCTGCCGACGACGCGCTCGCCACTACCACCCAAGACCTCCTGCTGACGACGCGCTCGCCACCACCACCCAAGACCTCCTGCTGACGACGCGCTCGCCACCACCGCCCAAGACCTCTTGCTGACGACGCGCTTGCCACCACCGCTCAAGACCTCCTGCCGACGACGCGCTCGCCTTCCCCACCCAAGATTTCCCCCCTTTCAAGGCCCCGAGGATCCTCCCTTCCCCGAGTTGGCTTTGCGCCGCTCAATCTCTCTCTGCGATCAGACTTTGTGTCGCGCAGAGACCGCTTTTGGACTTTGTGTCCATTGGATCGCCCCGTCCCCACCTTGCATCGAGGGACAGTGGGGTTGAAGATCCGTTGAAGCGTCTCCCCCGCCGCCCTCGTCGCTCTATCTCAAGACTTCTTCGCTGCCCGGATACTTCTCCAAGATGGCCCCAGCCGCATCGAGATATGCGCCCCAGTCCCGCCCCAACGATTGTGAGTTTTGATGCCTTTTCTTTCTGGCAACAATCTCACTCCTCGAACAAGCTTCCTTCACCAGCCTGGACGCGAAGTCCATCGTGTGTGACCGCGACGGATCCACTGTCTATACATCCCCGAATATGGTGTTCGTCCCCGAGCCTCACAATGTCGATGAAGAATTGCGCGTCCGTGCCGATGGTCGATTTGGTACAGCTGATTGCTTCCAATGGCCCCAGCTGTACGCCGAGGAGTTCCGCTACGCCGTATGCATTCGTCGCAGGGAACATCATCCCTCCCCTGACCCTCTCTCGTGGGCTTGGTATCGGCCTACCCGCGATGATTTCGAACCCCTCCCTCACGCTGCCTTTCTCGTCGGCAAATTAAAGGAAGAAAAGGCCGCGGGGGTTGCCGCCTTGCTTAAGATCGCGTCTGATCGATACAAGGAATGGAAGAAGTCGCGCGGCGAGAAAGTGGACATTGCTAGCCGCATGTTGAAGTCCCTCGAGCACGACGTCTTGCTCCTTCTCAACCACCCTCTGACTTTCCGCGATCTCGTCGTTTTCGTCGCTCAAGCACAACGCTATTTTCTCGACCTCATGGCCTTTCTGGACTACATGTTGCACGTCCAGCCTTGTATTGCTTACCCAACCGCTGCCCATACCCCCGCTCGGTCTGACTGGATGGGCTGCTTCACCCACAACACCAAAATCTGCGACGATCTTTTCCATGCGGGTGTGCCAGTCTGGCTGATTCGCAACAATTACGCCATCACCGCGCAGACGAATATCGTGGAGGTGGTCAAGTTCACTTTTCCTGATGAGGTCATTCGCAGCATGTACTCCGAAAACGGGCAGCCTTCTTGCCCCTTCCCTTGCCTCTTTGACGGTCCAGGTGGCTTCTCACGTCACTTTCATACCCGACGGCACTACGTAGCTACGAAAAATCCGACTCCTATTGCATTTCAAACATCCTCGTCGCAAGTAGGCCCAAACCCAACTCGAGCCCAGACAAGGAGAGCACAGCATAAGGAGCTGACTCGAACACAGTCTGCCAGTGGTAAGTCTTATCTACAATAACATTGCGACGGTATTGACTAAGTTGCTGTAAAGCCAGACAAAATGGAGGTCGCGACAAATGGCTCGAGGTGCGCGAGCCCGAGATGCCGCTCCCCTTTAGCATCTGGGCAAATGCGATGCAGCGGGTGGACAAGGATCCCGTAAGAGTGAAGAAAAACTTGGTTGATCGAGGTTATCGTGTCCCTGAACCGGCTCTCCTCGTGACTTGTCAGTCCCCCGAGCGCCGCAAGCTTTTCATGACGAACTGGCTGGCCATCCGGCCCCTCTGGTACAGTCGACTGGATCACGATCCCCCCGCCCGATTTCCTTCCCCACAGGAATGGAGGGAGATCCTCCACTGCATCCCATCCAAGGATGAGCTCGAGGCTGCACCGTCGAGCAGCCTCGGCAACAGAACTGCCAAGGGTCGGAAGTTGGCCGCCCTGGAGATTCTCGGTGAGGTTGCGGCTTCCATGACTCAAGATTCTTTGGCCCCGAAAGAAACAGTGGAATGGCGAAGAAAGTATATTCCCGTCGCCTCCCTGTCCAACCCGCCTCCTCGCCTCATCCAAGCCATTCTCTGGGAGATATTCGAGATCGGCTGGCGCTATGAACTGTGTGCCCTCGACCAAGCGCTCAATCCTCAGATATGGGCAAACCATAGGACAACGAGAGTCTCCCTGATCCATGGAATATTCCGTGGAAGTGCTGGACTGGTCTTGTGGTCGGAGCCTTTACCCCAGGCTAGTGGCAATCTCGGGTTGACGGACGCGTGGGCCGACAACGAATCTATCCTTCGCCCCTTTTGTTTCCTTCTTGCCAGCTGGCCGAATGCCCATCCCTCGTTTTCTTACATCCCATCCCTCGATCCGGCCTCCAAGCAGGCGCAAGCATATGAGATCATGTCTCGGGCGTGCACGTTCTACGTACAAACCTTTTTTGATCATTTCGGTCGACCCCCTCTCCTCCCCCACCGATTTCCCTTCGACTACCACGTGTAACCCCATGCGGACCTATTTTTTACCTGTTCTTAGTTCCCCCTCCGAGTACGATAGTTTTTGGACAAGATGAATGGAATGATACGTCATTTGCGGGCACCATGATGGCTTTTGACAGTCCGAGCACCCACATTTGACGTAACCGCAGTACTGACCGCCTTCTCCCTTCCTCTTTTCTCCATCTTTTTTTACACACGGTACGTAAGATCACTTGATGATGATCAGTGTCTCTGCCTGAAATATCTTACACCCAGGCCGATACTTCCCGCTTTGCGTCGCTTCCTCGATGTCAAGCGAGCCGGATCTTGTCTGTGCGGTGAGTATCAGTGATTCCATGCGCGCACACTGTTTGGATTGACGTCGCTCGCTTCAGGGCCGCAATGGAACCCTCATAAAAGCCTGGTTGCTCGCCACAATCGATCCTTCCTCTGCCCAGTCGACCCTCCCGAACGTGCTGCTTTAACGGCACGTTTGCATTCCAATGTATCGTATTTCGCCTATAGTCTGGTTGTCTCTCTTACTGCTGATGTTCTCTGTCTTTAAATGCCATCCCGACTGTCCTCGCACATTCCAGGCCCAGAGAGGTTTAACGCAGCACCGCAAAACATGCAGTATCTATGCCACGGCGGAAGTAGAGCGTATTTCCCGAGCGAGCACGACCTTCCGCTTGACCGAGGAACCTCCGTTGAAGCGGGTCAGACAGGGCACAGATGAATCTCGGGTACTTGTCACCCATTATCTATTGGTCATCCCACTAACTTCCATTCCAGGGCGCTGATTCCCCGAATGCATCGGCAGTCCCAATGCCCAGTTCAACCGATTCGGTCGGCGAGGTAAATGATACAGAATCCAGAATACTTAGACCTGGTCAACCTTTGCATGGCAACCACCAAGACACACACGGTTCTCCGCCACACCTACCTGATCCTACCCCCGAATCACCTATGCAATCTACGTCAGATGTGCCCGCCAACTCCACCCCCGAGCCACGCCTTCCACCGCGCAATCGACGACTTCCTGCCAGGTATCGAGACCTGCTACCCGAGCCCCCGTTGCCTGCAGTCGACCCTCAGCCTCCATCCTCTTCCAGTCCCATGTTGCCACGTGTGGTTCTGCACGTATTCGATTCCTTTCGTACGCAATTCAATAGGTTCGGCATCGCACGTGCCTACCGCCATCGTCCATCGCACGATCCCGACTCCTACCTCTCTGTGGAGGAGCTGTCTCGAGCCAATGAGCCCATCCGTCCCAACTCAGCTGAGTGTGAAGCAGGCGGTTATCCACCACCGTGGCCCTGGTCTAATATGTCCATCTGGCGACTCATGAGGTGGAAAGAGAGCGGTAGCGCTCACAAGTCCGATTCGGAAGTCACGCGACTGGTCCACGAAGTTCTCCAAGCCCCGGATTTCAACATCCACGACTTGACCAACTTTGGCGCTTCCAGGGAGACTTCTCGGATGGAAGCAGCTCAGAAGGAGATCCCTCAGGATGATCCGTTCGGAATTGATAAGTGGCGATGCACGAGTGTCAACATATCGGTGCCGACAAGGGAGAAGAATATGGAAGGTAATGGAAGGATATTTACCATTGACGGGTTTCGTTACAGACCGATCCTTGACGTCATCCGCGCGGTATTTGCGGAGGCATCCTCGAAGAGTTTCCATCTCACCCCTTTCAAGAAGCTCTGGAAGTCCCCGGTCACCGGGCACGAGCAGCGTGTCTACGATGAACTGTACACCTCTAATGCATGGAACCAAGCCCAAGACGAGATAATGAAACAGAAAAGAGATGACGGCTGCAAGCTAGAAAAGGTGGTTGCAGGTCTCATGTTCTGGTCTGATTCGACACGCCTCGCACAGTTCAGTCATACGTCCGCTTGGCCTATTTATCTTTTTTTCGGAAACCTCTCTAAATATGCCCGTGCCAACCCACAGTCAGGTTGTTGTCATCCCATCGCCTTCATCCCTTCGGTACGTCGAATGCATCGTCATGCTCTGCTTGCATCGTCTCATTATACGCCTCAGCTGCCAGAGTCCTTCAAGAATTTCTTATCGTCTATCTCTGACAAGAAAGACAACCGCGACCTTCTCACACATTGCAAGCGAGAACTCATTCAAGCAATCTGGAAGATTTTACTCGATGATGAATTCGTCGATGCTTACAAGAACGGCATTGTCGTGAAGTGCTTTGATGGGATCGTCAGGAGAGTTTATCCCCGGATATTTACTTACTCTGCTGACTATCCTGAAAAGTGAGTGGTCCCATCATGAATCCCGTGCTTGTGTTCTCGACGCTGAACTGCACGAAGGGTCCTGCTCGCTACCATTCGGGACAAAGGCCTCTGCCCTTGTCCTCGCTGTCTGGTCCCCAAATCGGCGTTTCATTGCACAGGATTCGTCAGAGACCTAGCAGCCAGGATTTCTTCTGCCAGAACTTACCTTCGTGAGAAGATCGCACTCGCGCGACGTGCAATCTATGAGCTTGGCCGGCCTCTGAAGGGTACAACCATAGAAACCATTCTCAAAAACGATTCCCTGGTCCCCACCCTGGTATGAACATTCTCGACTGACGTTACACCGTCAGTAACCTTACGATGCTTCCTAGAACTCTTTTTGCGAGCAACTATCACCCTTGGGCTTCAACCTCTTCAGCCACCTGGTTGTCGATTTGTTGCATGAGTTCGAACTTGGAATCCTGAAGAGCGTTCTGAAACACTTACTCCGAATAGTATATGCTGTTGATCCTCGCAGGATTGAGATACTCAACGAACGGTAAGCAGAAGGACCCTTGCGCAAAGCAATTTCTGACATGCATTATCTTAGGTTCACGCAAATCTCTTCCTTCAGTCTCAACACCATCCGCTGTTTTCCACCTGACGTTGCTGACACGAGTCAGCGACCGGCGTGGTTTTTTGAGCAGGTGCTCAAGGTATAGTGATTGTTTGTTTGAATGTCGGTTGGCTGATGGTGCTCGACGTGTTGTGTCCCAGTGTGCCATCCCCGTATTTGAAGGTCTTTTCCCTCCTGCCCATGACTCGAGCATTCAAACCTTGCTATTCCGACTCTGTGAATGGCATGCATTGGCCAAGCTTCGGGCGCATACAGACGAATCCCTTGTGCTCCTTCAACAATCTTTACGCCACCTTGGCAATCAGCTGCGTTATTTTAAACAACACACATGCGCCGCATTTCGCACCCATGAACTACCCAAGGAAGCTGCGCAACGACAGAGGAGGGAAATAGCTGAGCACGCCGCTGGCCATCGAAAGAAAGAACCACGATCAGCCTCACTCCCGAAGACGTTCAATCTCGACATCTACAAGTTTCACGCTCTGGGCGACTATGTCGACATGATAAAGACATTCGGCACTACGGACTCGTACACCACCCACGTTGTGAGTCAACTGCGGATCTCACTTCGCCTACGAGCATCCGAACTAATGGGAATAATTCGATAGGGTGAACTGGCCCACCGTATGATCAAGAGGATGTACGGTCGGTCAAACAAGAAGGATGTTGAAGAGCAATTCGCGAAGCAAGAGCGTCGACTAACCCTCCTGAAACGGCAAGGGTTGCGCGATATGTTGACGGATACGGATGTGCAGGCGATTGATGTGTCGCTCATGTTGCATCACTCGATGGCAAGCCAGGGACGAAAAGACAACGTTTTCAGTCTCCCACAGTTCCTCTCCCAGCGCGCCGATGACCCAGCTATCAAAGTAAGACTGTCATGTATACCTCTCGCACCTACTTACATGCTTCATAGCTGAACTTCGTGGCGCGTCTGAAGGACCACATGCTGTCGAGGCTACTCAGCCTTGATTTTGATGGCGACGAGCGGTCGTTCACACCGGAGCAGCGAAACGAAATGCGGCTCCTCAACCTCGACCGTGTGGTGGAATCCAAAATTCTCCGGATCAACTACACGAGCTACGACATTCGCCGGGCCTACGATTGTCTACGACCTGACGGCCGTTCTTTTCTCATGACATTGTCAAGGGAAGAAGATCCCGACCATCACCCCTTCTGGTACTGTCAGCTGTTGAAAGCATTCCATATCGAGGTCCACTTCTGTCCAGGTGGTGTTAGCCGCTCAAAGGAGACGCTAGAGGTGCTTTGGGTCCGTTGGCTTGGGATTGATCCAGGACACAAGTGGGGATTCAGGCATTGTACACTTCCCAAGGTCGGTTTCGTGCCCGAACAAGGAGGTAGCCCTGCCTTTGGCTTTTTGGATCCCTCTCTAGTGATCCGTGGTTGTCACCTCATACCAGCATTTGCCGACGGTCGCACCGATCAACTATTACGGAGGGGCCACTCCGTAGCCAGACTGCAAGGTGAAACTGATGATTGGGCGGGATATTATGTGAATATGTGAGTGTACATTTTACGTATTTAACTGGTGTACACTAATGGACGTAGATTTGCCGACCGGGACATGTTTGCGCGCTTCGCAGGGATTGGCATCGGTCACGATGCTGTGTTCTTAGAAAGGCATGCACATGGGCTGGGGGTCGACAACGTACATGTGGACAATGAAGAAGACAATGGACCCAGTTTGAGGAGAGAGCCCGCGGCAGATGGGAGTTTGGATCCAGATGATGAGGAAGGGGAGGACGGGGACATGGACGAGGACGAGGACGAGGACGAGGCTGACAGCGAGGGCGATGGAGGTGATACCTGTGACGACGATGGCTCTGATATTTGTTTCTAGCATGATGTAATTTGACCTTCTACCGGTATTTTACACACTCGACCAGGATTCAAGTCAGCAGCTGGCCCCAATCATAATGAGCTATACTGGTATGATCAATACACCTGCTATACATTCTCGATGTCTTATCACGGGTTGTGATAAACCACACATTTCGTAAGACTTGCCAAGATCCAGATGGAGAGTGTCCTAGAGTATATACCATTGCCCATAACTACCAGAAAGACATCAGCCGAGATGGCCACGTCAAGTCACGGACATCTCGTACAAATTGTGCTAATAGTGCCAATGATGGTCAGCCCATCATTATTTGGCATTGCATTCGCCAGGGCTTATAATCTCATGCCAGACCTTGACCAGGCCTACATTACTG
>JBBPMW010001235.1:0-11055 GCA_038090535.1 Tylopilus alboater | reverse complement strand
GTAGTGTGGTTCTCACGCATACATAGCCCGCTCGTAGTTCGGACTCGCGGTAATGGACAACATGTGTTGTCTCAGGGAGCGCGTACTAGCAGCCGCGATGAGTGAGTCGGTTCCTTGTAAATTAGCTTATATGCAGCTTACGCGAGTTATAGTATCGACTGTGCGACCGCAAACAAAAGAGATGGCTCGCGGTCTCGGTGCGTGAATGTATCTACTTCGATGAACATGTCCTTAGCGTCTCCAGAGCATCCACTCCCCCACGTACCCCTTCATGGCAAACGTCAACACGTCCAGTAACTCCGGTGTTGCAATCTCTCCCTACTACACCTTTACAGCGGAGATCGACTGAACATTTGTCACCCGCGTCATCCCGTCTCGATAACTTGTGTTCCAATGACTCAACAACTAGCCCTCCATTGCAGAGAGTAAAAGGTGAGCTCGGGGGTGAGACTACCCGTACCCGTGCTCAGTTGATTGAAAATCATCTTGCGTCCACTCAAGCCGAACCGCCCCGGCATGACTACTTTAAACGGGTGAGACGCTTGGCACCTTCAAACAGTGCTGGCGCCGGTGGAGCATCTCTCACTTCCGATTTGGGAGGTCAAGACGGATCCTTGTTGTGGTCATCAGCAAACGTGGGTGTCATCGAGAGTCCTGTCAAGGGGAAACGGATTGCATTATTCCAGGAAACATCAGAAGAGAGTTTTGAAGAGAGTTTGATGGCTGGCGGGTATGGGCGTTATGTGAGTTGAACTTGTTCTTTCCAGTCTCACTTGGAACAGCGGTACCTCGAGGCTGGACTGGATCTCTTATCTGACACGGCTCTGTTTTCGATCGTATCTAGCGATCTGGTAGACCGTGGAAACTTGACGAGGATGCCGAAGCGCCGAATCAACAACTTGGCGATGCAGCGGGAGAAGAGGAATTTGGGTCTGCGTTGGTATTGACCGAAGAGGAGAAGCGGAAGAAGACCAGGCTCGCTGCGTTTCTTGATCCGCCGCAGGCGACGTCCCCCACTTCTCTATTATTCCCCGTCGAGATCGAAGGCTGTGGCAGAGTGCTTATGAAGGTCGAACCTTCGGAGCCGCAGACCTCGCCTAGACCCACTCAAAAAGCGAAACGGTCGCGCAAACGAAAGAAGGCGTCGGCGGATATGAAACAGGACGTGGACAAGGACAGCACTGCGGCTCCGGAAGACAGTGCAGTCGATGGACCGAACTGGCCGGATACGGAGTTTCCATGGCGGTCCCGTTCGATGGCACAGGACGGTCTTTCAAGCGCGGAACGAGAAGAACGAATACGATATATTGAAAGCTTCCTCGACAGGGACTCTGACGAGGACGATGTGGAAGAAGGGCACTCATCACCGAGTCGGCGTAGCCTTGATGAGGTGCCTTCGCGAAGCCCAGGTCGAGGCAAGACGTATCCACTCCTTTCCCATTCCAAGGGCCACCGACGTGGCACGACGATGCTTTCTGTCATTTCCAGCGACCCAGCAGACGCCAGGACCGCATTGCTATCCAAGAAGTCCATACGGGCCGTCCAGCTGCGTCTTTTACGTCGCCAGGACACCGGTCATGGTGCGGACAGCGACGATGGCGAAGTTTTGTGTATTTGTCGAGGACGAGACGACGGACGCCCACTTGTGCAGTGTGATGCCTGCCGGACATGGTATCATCTGGAGTGCATAGGGATCCAGAGTACGTCAGAGCTAGGCAGGGAGGAGGATCCTTGGTTTTGTGGCAACTGTGCCGAGGCGAAGACGCCACCGCCAGTCGTACCATTGCCAGAACCTACGCTGGTACCGACCGATGACGGCGAACATGGTGTCAGCGGGTGCGCCAGCGCTGATGTGGAAGGGTACGACCCACCATTTCTTAATGCCGGACTTAATCCATCACCTGCGGCGCCATGGACGGGGTCGGTGAGACCGCCGATGACGCCCCCGCGAACACAGTACGCGCCACACACTGCGTCAGGTTCTTCATGGGATGAACCACCGTCTTCGTCGTCCCATGGAGACCCGCGTACACCCAAGTTCAATACAGCCTCGGCATTCGGAGATATGGTGCGGGTGTATGGCATGACACCGGGCCGCTCGTTGGAGGCCTCGTCGATTGTCATTGACGAATCGCCATTTGATCCCACGTCAACACCTTCACGAGGGATAAAATTTGGACTGCCTTTCACGACGCCCAAGGATGGCAAGTGGGGATCGACTCTGTGGCAGGGAATCAGGGGTAGTGGACACGACTTGTTTCACACACCCAAGCACCCCGGAGAGGATGGCGGTGCAGTATCTTCGAGGTATGGTCAACCCTTGCTGTATCACAGTAGGGTCGGGGAAGTTTCAGAAGAAGGACCCTCAGGGGTGTCAGGGTCGCACCGGACGACCGGGCCCAATAACGTCACGCCTGTCGAGAGAGACACGTTTGGCGGACTGAAACGGATGCAGGTGTTGGAGTCGCCACTGGGAGCAAAGAGGTCGAGACGGACTGTCGATTCTTGATGGGCCTCTTGGACGTGGAAAAGCCAATTTCTGCGAACCCGTCAGCGTTTCATGATATCATTCAGAGCTTGACTGATGGCGTATATTTTATAGGCCGCATGCCAGCTGGAAGGGTCTCACCGCGTTACGTTCGATTTCTGTGCACGGCCTCTGACAGCTTTCCACGAGTACTAATAAGTACGTCGAGTTTAGTAGTAGCATGATGATGCGATATGTAATTCGTTAGTAGTATACAAGACGTGCGGGTGCACTTGGTGATGCCATTGACATGCAAGTTACATCACGTTTGGGAGCTATGGTCACACGAGGTGCCAGTGGATGTTTGACGCTGGAGAAACATGAGAGTTAAAGACAGCGAGCGACCCTCGGTTAAATGCATAAGCGTTGACAACTTGATGACAGGTTCCGGGAGATCGTGTTCAAGTCGTTCGGGCCCTTGCCGCGTCGATTGATCACGCGAGCTCACCTGCAACCTCCGAGTGGCTCGTCTCTGGACTCCTGGCAGCGCAGTGGCTCGCGTGAACGATGAAATCCAGTTCCAGCAAATACATGCCGTCAACAAATATCGCGAGTGAACATTCTCAGGCGTTGATGAAACACCTGTTTTTTTGCCAGTAACCTGAATTCGGAATGCACGAGGAACCCGTTCAGGGACGGCAGGCTGCGGGTGTTGACGGGTGCCATAAAAGGAAAGGTTTATGGGCGGGATCATCGTTTACTACGCCAGCGCTCCGCGGAAGTGAGTCCGGCCCTCCTAGCCAAGACGACGCGAAGAGCACGCTGAGGGCGATGCGGGACGAACTGCGGGGGAAGCAGAAGCGCCAGGACTGCGATGGAGCACCGTTCGAAGGTGACGATACGTTAGACGATTTCTTCCAAGTAATTTATTTCGACGCGAAGCTGAGGTGGAGGTACAGTTACGTAAAATACGGCGTGTTGAGAGTTTATTTTTTCCCATGCGATGAATGGATGGTGATATAACTTGTTGCGACGGAGACACAACCTTGAAAGCCTCTCCGGAGTTTCGTCGCCCTTCACAAGTCACCACTTCACATGTCCTTGATTGCTGTTACCCTCGCAGACCTCGCCACCAAAGCACAGGCATCCGTGGCATGGCCCCAACCCCTCTCCCCCAAGTCTGACTGCTCATCCGACACCTCATCATTGGCAGAGAGTGGGTCTGGTCTCTTCCCGTTTGTTTGCCCAGCACACTCACCTGTGGCATAGGTTTTTCACGACCCACACGCACACAACGTGCACGATTATCACCACCTACGACCCTCCGCGCCAACGAACACCTTGCTGTACTCCTTCCCAAGAACCTGTGGAAGGTGAGCGCGTTCGTCCAACTCGAATGCACAGCATCTTACCCCACGTCAGCCTGACATGCTGGCTTCCGCCTGCGACAATTTCCACTGTCGCGTCAAGTTTAACGTTCTCGAACGCCGTCATGTTCGTATCTCGTCCATGTGTCCTCCCGCGCGTCAAAACTCATCCTGCCCCGTAGCACTGCAGAAAGTGCGGCGGTGTCTTTTGCCACCGCTGTACCTCCCGGCTCACTCACCTCCTGGACGTCTCCAATCTCGACTTCCTTCACCCTCCCCGTCATGTCTCCATTTCTACTTATGACAGTCCTACGTCACCCGTCAGCTTGGCAAAGGTCTGTGACGAGTGTTGGGACCAGATTCACGGCTCTCCACGTACCCCTGATACAAGACCGTCAACCCCCATGTTGGTCGCATCAACATCTTCTACAGCCACCCCATCACCGACTTCCTCCATTTGTGCTTCTCCGGTCGAACAATCAACCCTTTCGGCAAGGCCTATCCGTGTCAAGCGGAGTTTGTCCCAACTCAGCACAAGGCAATTTCCTAACCCTTCGGTCATGGTTGTTGTCCCTTCAGATCCAGAGCTTTCCGAGCCTTCCTTTGGCGAGTTGGAGGCCTACCCTTTACGTCGCTCGAGCATCATCTGCAAAGCCACCGGCGGAGGTCGCTGGGAGCCAAAGAACTCTCCCCCGAGAATTGGCATCCGCATACCAGGCCGCAAAGCCCCATATGAGATTGAAATGGAACGCGAAGATGCTGAAGAACGTCGACGCCGAATGAATCCGATCGTGAGAGACGGAGGTCGGTCATCCACCTCCTCCGAACATGGTCACGTGGACTCATCCTTATCTTTGTACACAGAATTTCAGTATCGATTTCGGCAGGACCGGAAACCCCCAGCAAGCGTTTGTCGAAGCCCTTGCCGGTTGTCTACTTTCTAGTCTCGTTTTGCCTGCCTGCTTAAACTTTATTGACTTTGTTGTACTCCCAGCCCTGTTCATACTCCCCTACATACCCTCTCGCTTGTTTTGCTCCCCAAGACAGTCGCCTTATTTGCGACACCCACTCTATACCCTACATGTCTTCCACCTATGCGACACCTTATGCCCTTGTTATGACCGTTAACTTACATAGTGTTTGTGACGATATCATATTGTGCTTTTAGATGTTCTTTTGCACATCTCATCGTATATCTACATTACATACTTTGATTGTTATACCCTCTCTTCCTTGTAGAGCTTGCAAATTACCTTGCGTGTCTTTCTCCAAGCGTGAGGGTGACAGGGGGTCATTCGACCAGTTTGGGTGTTCCTGGATGATTCACAAACGAAGTTTCTCGCATAACTCAATCGACCTCCGCCATGGCATCGCTGGAAATAGCGGAAGAAATACGATCCATATTCCCCGGAACAGAAGAGCTGATCGTCCAGTACATCTCTGGTTACCTTGTCGACGATGCCGGCGAAGAGGAAGACGTCCTCCAGGTAGCCAACGACCTGCTCAGCTCCCTCGGACGAGATCGTCCAGACGACGTACAAAAGCTGATGGCCCGACTCCGGGACCTGCTTTCTGAGCAGCTGGAAGCGCGTGCCCGGAACAGCGCTCGCCCAAAGTTGATGAAGCTGGACAAGGTCGTCGATCTGAGCAAGGTCGGCGCGATATCGAACACGATCGGTTTCGGGGAAGGCGTCGACCTCGAGAGCATCAACAAGGGAAAGTGAGTGCCGCGTTGCGGGTGCTTTTTTGTGCGCGTAGGGGGACGGAGATGAAGCGTGATGTGTGTGTTGCGCACAGGGCATCTCGCGTCGACGTCAAGAAGCTCGAGAAGCAGGAAGCTAAGCTCAAGGTGTGGGGCTGTACTCGTTTGGTGAAATCGAGGGCTGACCTGTCCTTTTTTTGTTGTTTTCTTGGACAGGCCAAGATCGAGAAACGTGCACGCAGGGATCTGTACGAGGGGTCCAAGTTACTCGATCAGCATCGCAAACAGGTGAGCCTGGCTGTCCACTAGTGATGTCGGGGATTCATCCCATCGAATCGTATATCAGCAAAATTACGAGGAAATGTTTATGAAGGTGAGCGTATCATGCTTATCTTGTCTATGGAGATTCTGACGTGGCACTCGCGAACGTGAGATCAATCCGATCGAAGCTGCTACTGCTGCAAAGAACAAGAGCAAAGATATCCACCTTCCGTCCATCGACGTCAACTTTGCTTCCAATCGTATCTTGTATGCGCGCGATTACATGACGAGCAGTCTGTCCCATGTTCTGATGTGTTGTTCCAAGGTCGGGTGCAAGTCTGACGCTCGCGTATGGTCGTCGCTATGGTTTGATTGGACGAAACGGTGAGTGTCTTCGCTGGCGAGTCACAATCCATTCCGTGACATCCATTGATCAGGTGTCGGAAAGTCGACGTTGCTTCGACACATCGCCATGCGTGAACTACCGATACCAGCTCACATCACGATTCTGTTCGTGGAACAAGAAGTACGTTTGGTACACCGCCGCTTTCCCCCCGATGAGACGTTCATCACATCTAGATTGTCGGCGACGATACCACGGCCCTTGACTCGGTGCTGAAAGCCGACGTTTGGAGAGACCATTTGCTAAAAGAGGAATCCCTCCTCAATGCAAAACTTACCGAGCTCGAGAAAGAGGGAGACGACAAGCGGTTCGAGGATGCGAGGGAAGAGGCTGCAACGAGGCTAGCCGAGGTGCATGCCCGCTTGAGTGATATGGATGCAGAAAGTGGACCTTCGCGAGCCGCGGCGCTTCTGGCTGGTGAGTCAGGCGGGGAGACAGTAAACGGATTAACATCATGCCCAGAAATTCTTGTCTTGCAGGACTCGGTTTCTCCGAAGCTGATCAGGCGAGGCCGACTAAATCATTTTCGGGAGGTTGGCGGTGCGTATCATCAGAGTGTCGGGCAATAATATATCGTGTACTCAATATTGTTCAGCATGCGTCTAGCACTTGCTCGAGCACTATTTGTCAAGGTATAGGTTCCGGTACATGTTGTCCATATCTGTGGTCGACTGACGGATTGATAGCCAGCTTTGTTGCTGCTTGACGAACCTTCCAACCACATCGATTTGAATGCTTTGGCATGGCTAGAGGACTACCTCCAAACGTGGGCAGGAACACTCCTCGTTGTATCACACGATCGTGCATTCCTGTGAGTTTGGTGCCACCCACGTGGGTTTCGGTTCGCAAACTGATGGTGCTTGCAGCGACGCTGTTGCGACTGACATCATCCACCAACATTCAGGGCGTTTAGACTATTACAAAGGGTAAGGGATAGTATTTCGAATAAATCATGTACCCTTGACCCGTTTATCCCGTCCAGGAACTTTACCCAGTTCTACTCTACCAAGTCAGAACGTGACCGGAACATGCGGAAAGAGTATGAAACTCAGATGGAATACCGCAAGCATCTGCAGGCATTCATTGATAGGTGGAGATATAACGCTAACCGAGGTATGCCGCCGCATTCGTTTTTCGCGCCATCACGTTCTGATGTCATGGTGGAACTCAGCTGCGCAGGCGCAGGCGAGAATTAAAATCTTGGAAAAGGTCGGTTGTTCAGAGCTGATATCAGATGGGTGGACTTACCATGGACACATTCCAGCTGCCGGACCTTGAACCACCGGAGGTAGATGAGAAGGAAACATTCAAGTGAGCGATCCTTTGTTGTCCGTCTATCGTCTGTGTCCTGACGAACGTGATGCAGATTCCCGGATGCAGAAAAAATACCGCCACCGCTGCTTCAATTATCAAGCGTCAACTTTGGATATAGCGCAGACCAGATCCTTCTCAAGAACATTGATATCGACGTTGGCCTAGATTCTCGAATAGCCGTGGTAGGTCCAAACGGAGCGGGAAAGTCGACGTTGTGAGGACCCAAGATACTGTTTCGTGTCCGAGGATGCTGATGTACGTCTAGAATTAAGCTACTGACTGGGGAACTAATACCTCTGAGTGGGGAACTCAAAAAGAATGGTCGCCTACGAATGTAAGCATCCATGTCTCCCTCCAGATCCGAGTTAAACACGTGTTACGCAGAGGCTACTTTGCTCAACACCACGTCGACACGCTCAATCCAGCAGTGTCGCCCGTTCAATTCTTGGCTTCCAGGTTCCCTGGCAAAACCGAACAAGAATACAGAGGCCATCTCGGCAATTTCCAGATTAGCGGCATGACAGGGTAAGGTTTCTTTTCTTTTTTTGCGCCGTTCGGTTGGATGCGACTCAGCAGGCTCTTCCGAATGACAGGTTGCAGTTGATCGGTACCCTGTCTGGAGGTCAGAAATCGCGTGTGGCGTTTGCAGCGCTTTCGTTGATGAACCCGCACATTCTGCTGCTCGACGAACCCACGAACCATCTCGATATCGAGGTCCGTCTTTGATCCTCCAGCTTGCATCGTTGAGGAGGAGCGAAGCGCGTAATACTAATGGAGCATACAGGGTCTTGACGCACTGATGACTGCGCTGAATTCGTGGAACGGTGGTGTGATCATCATCTCGCACGACGAGCGGTTCATCACCAACGTGGCAAAAGAGGTAAATGCGTGCTCGTCGTCGCGTATGAATGCGGTGTGCTGACCGGGGCGGCTAACCAGCTTTGGGTGTGCGCGGACGGGACCGCGACCCAGTTCAAGGGTGACGTGCAGGCTTACAAGGTGAGTGTGGGGGTCGTTGCGCGTTTGATGCTTTTGGTGGTGACCGTCGTCACCTCTTTCATCAGAGTCTGATCGTGAGCAATATCAAAATGCGGCCGTGAACGCCAACGAGACGACTACATACATATCATCACCCATACTGGGACATTGTATACTACGACTACGGCGTTTAGTACGTTTATGTTGCGCATTAGCGTGCTGCGACACGAGCCCGAAACGAAGTCCGTGATGTTGTCGACTCTTTTTCTTCGCCAGTTTAAAGACCCATAGAGCGTTGGTCGGAGCGCGCACCCCAAGAGTCTAAACGATTTTACGGGTTTTTTTTGGATTTTGGTGCAACAAGTCTACAGAACGATACACTCTCCAGGCATCCTATCTATGTACGCTAAGCCAACACCATAGCAAAGCAGAGCTCGGGTCGCATACAAACCAGCGTCGCGCCAGCGCTCGTTCCTCAAAGTCTTGGCAGAGAGGCAAAAGGCGATCGAGAAGGTGCGAGCCACCATTCTAGAACGCGTTTCACCGTCCCATTCGATTACCAAGAATGAGAAGCCGAGGACTTGTCGAGGAGTCGAGTCCAAAAACTGCGACGAGAACCGGGATCCAATATTGAAGAACACATACGCTGCCATTGGCCGTGACGAAAGAGAGGGTGGGGGTCGACGGGCGTATCAGGGATTTCCGACCATACCGAGGTAGGCGCTAAATCGCAAGATGCGTCCGTGGAGGTGTCGAGGAGCGGGTAAGAAACGGCCGAGGAGCGTCAAGATCGGATCGAGGTGAGCTCGTTCGCAATGGTGTGCGCAAATGACATCGATAGAGGGTTGAGTTGTGCATCGTTCCGTGGGTTATCGCGAATTTTCTGATTTTTTTGGGTTTTCTAGGATTTTCTTGCGCGAGGCATTAGTGTTGCATCACGAGGATGCGTGTCGGGGAACGTACTAGGAAGAAACTGAATCCAAGGAGCGACAGTAGTTGGAACTTGAAATGGAACCAAACAGAAAGAGAAGACTGGCGTCCGAGTCGTATCAGAAGTGTGAAATGTAGCGTATCGAAGCGCGTACCTAGAAATAAGACGATTTTTTCGAGTTTTCGAAAATTTCTGATTTTTTTGGATTATATATATATATATTCCTACCAGAGCGCGTGAGGGTTAGTCGTCAGAGTCAAGCGACCGACATACCAGTACTGAGAAATAGATAAACACCGAATCCAAATGAGCGACGATAGTTGGAACTTGAAACCAAACGAAAAGAGAAGGCTGGCGTTCAAGTCGTGTCAGAAGTGCGGATTGTAACGTATCAAAGTATGGCATACCTGAAGATGAGAAGATTTTTGTGTGATTTTCGATTTTTTTTTTTTTTTTCTTTTCCTACCGGAGCGCGTGAGGGTTGAGTCGTCAGTCACACAGCCGACGTACATCACTGAGAAATAAAGAAAATCGAATCCAAGGAGTGACGGTAGTTGGAACTTGAATTTGAACAAAAAGGGGGAAGACTGGCGTCCAAGTCATGTCGGAAATGGGGGACATAGGGTATCGAAGTGCATACCTGAAAATGAGATGATTTTTTGGGTTTTCTATTTTTTTTTTTTGTTGTTGGGGGTTCCTCTGCAAGGGTCAGGATCGAGGCAGGGCAGCGTCACAAATATCATACCATTACTAACTAATAAGGAGACCGAGAAGATACTGAAACTGAGTCACGTCAGATAGGTGACCAGGAGGCGTCAGCGAGCCTTGCCTGATAAAAAAAGTGATCATTTGATGAGTTTTCTAAATTATCTTAACATATCGAAGCATGGCGTACCTGAAAATGAGGCGATTGTTTTTTGGGATTCGAAAATATCTGTTTTTTTCTTTTCTTTTTCCTACTGGAGGGCGTGAGGGTTGAGTCGTCAGAGTCATACGGCAGACGTACATTATTGAGAAACAAAGAAAAACCGTACCCAAAGGAGTGACGATAGTTGGCATTTGAACTTGAACAAAAAATGGAAAGACTGGCGCCCGAGTCGTGTCAGAAATGAGGAGCGTAGGGTATCAAAGCGCATACCTAAAAATGAGATGACTTTTTGGGTTTTAGAGATTTTAAGGGGGGTTTCCTCTACGAGGGTCAGGACCGACACAGGGCAGCGTCGCAAATACCATACCATTACTAACTAATAAGGAGACCCAGAACAGAGATACTGGATTTGAGTCACGTCAGATAGGTGACCAGGGGACGTCAGCGAGCCTTACCTGATAAAAAATGAACATTCAATGGGTTTTCTAAATTATTTGATTTTTTTTTTCTCCTGGAGCGCATGAGGATCAAGGTATCACGGCAAAGCTCGGTCAACGCACCACTACCGAGAAATAATTAAAAGAAAGAAGTAAAAGGGGGTATAAGACGACGAAGGGATCCTTGGGAACGACAGAGCTAGTGATAGACCTTGCCCGATAACGAATGCCCCACGAGTGCGACGCTGGCTGCGCTACGCCGCCGTGTCGTCGGACGAAGTAGACCCAATCTCCAGGCTTGTTGACGACCAGATGGATGACCTCGGG
>JBBPMW010001234.1:0-11056 GCA_038090535.1 Tylopilus alboater | reverse complement strand
TACTTCACACCTCTCACATATGCACACTTGACAACCTCTACTTCTTCAGTGCTGCTGGTGCAGAGACAACCTCCGCTGTCATGGCCTGGTGGATGTTGGCGATGGTGGTTTATCCTGAGACGCAGAAACGCGCTCAGGCAGAATTGGATGCTGTCGTTGGTCATGATAGAATTCCCACTTTCGCCGACTACGAGAACCTTCCGTACATTCGTGCGATGGTCAGTCTCATGTTTGCCGCCATGCACCCCCGTTCAACTGACAAACAACCCAGGCAAAAGAAGCATTGAGATGGCGTCCTGTAGTATGTTGATATGTTTACACAGGACATTTCATGAAACTCACCGATTCCAGGACCCCGTTGGACTTCCACACCGCTCCGTCGAGGTGTGTAGAGAGGGCCGTGATGGAAAGCGGTTGCTGATCAAAGTTATTCACAGGATGACTGGTATGAAGGTCACTCCATCCCTGCCGGAACAATCGTCATCGCAAACGTCTGGCACCTCAACAGAGACCCCGAGATCTACGGACCAGACACCACACACTTCAATCCCGCACGCTATCTAGACGAGAAAGGTCGGGTCGCCCCTGGACCGACCGACTCGAAGGAAGAAGGGCACTTCACGTATGGCTTTGGTAGGCGTATTTGCGTCGGCAGACACGTCGCGAACAATTCGTTGTTCATCGACATCGCCATGGTCCTCTGGGCGATGAACATTGAGCCCGCAACGGACGCGCAAGGAAAGCCCATCCCAATCGACATCAACGGATGTGTGGAGGATGGCCTCGTCGTGTACGTACAAGTTTGAGATTTTCTCCGAGGGGGTGGTATTACTGACGTGCCCCGCGACACGAACAGGCGACCAATTCCATTCAAGGCCAAAGTCACCCCGAGGTT
The DNA here is from genome assembly GCA_038090535.1 of Tylopilus alboater. Classification (NCBI taxonomy): domain Eukaryota; kingdom Fungi; phylum Basidiomycota; class Agaricomycetes; order Boletales; family Boletaceae; genus Tylopilus; species Tylopilus alboater. The sequence continues at coordinate 10,161 of JBBPMW010001234.1, read as the reverse complement.
CCCCAAGGCCACGACGATACTCGAGTTGGAGCGCAAGTCGCATGGGCTCCCAGCATTCCAAAAGAGTCAACGAACACGGAGGTGTAGCTCAAAGGTCTAGACCTCCTGCTTCGTGTACATGATGAGATTTGTCGCGTGTATCATAGATCATGATCCAGTTTCTTCCCACTACCAAAGGTTGGTTGGAGGCACTGAAGCGCATTAGAAGCATTTGAGAGACGAAGTCACCAACGAGACCAAATGTCGTAAGCTAGTATCAGCCTGAGTGGGATTCACGTTCAATCCCAAGAGTGTGTTCGTCGTTATAACCCTTGATGAAGTTTGTCGCCAAGTTACAGTGTCAGACTGAAATGTGGTTTCTCTGAATCTGGTGTATATGTACGTCCAATGATTGAAATCCACCTTGCGTCCGCAAGAGGCCGTCCCGTGCAGATCCCTACTTGTATTGCCTTTACAAGTCATGGCTTTTCCCACTACCTTGCTCAATACAATCCATGTGTACAAGTTCCCCAATGAACATCTCACGCAAGTGAAAATCCGTGGACCGGGCACGACAGACAGCTATCACAATAAGTACTCAGCCAAACCGCCATAATGCCATTGTTACCACCGTCCTCAACCGGAATATATATGCACTTTTAGATTTTCATGACAACGAGTGCAGATTTTCTCTGCCGTGCAGACGCTGTGGGTATTGTGCTTTCTTGGCTCTGCATGCTGAAGATTCATCAAAGGAGGAGCGGATCATTGGATTGTTTTCCACGCAATCAAGATCTAGTCTCGCTCATACCACCACCTTATGTCGCTCAGATATTTTCGGCAATATCCGGGAACAGGTCAATGTGGTTGTCTGGATTGCTGCGTAAGATGCTAAATTCAGCACTGGGATTTCACTACTCTAGCTACGACAAACTTCGAATCTTCGACGACATGGTTCATACCAAACCTGAGTCGAAGTTTGTCTGGTGAGCCTTTGCCAAATTTTGTGTCGAGCTTGTGGTTCCAGAGGACGTAATGGCATCAGGGTGGTGTCTCGATGGCAGAACGGTCAGTCGGGAAGAGTTTTGCGTTGAATCATCTCATTGATATGTCGTTTGCTGGGTTGGCAATGCAGAGGGGGTGTGGATGTCGGTTACGCTGACCAAGGATGCGTTGCCAGCCGTTGTGCTCGATTTCTTGATTTTGAAGGTCGGCCTCACATAGCTCACTCCATCTCATATCACTTTTCGGTGGTAGGTGTACACAGTATTGAAAGGTCCGCTCAAGAGAACACATTGCTCTTTTTGTTAAACGCTGCTATATCCTCCCGGTCGGATATATAGTAGATGCTGACTAGTGATGTTTCGTTTCAAGCAGGCACTGTTCCGGGCCGCAACAACTTTGCACTCACTTGGGACATTACTGGGCTCTTTCAGTCATTCCAGTTGAGTTCGACTGGCTGGATCCCAAGACGAATCAGTCCTTAATCCACTTGACTCATTTTCTTTCCAATTCAGAATGCTGTTGACTCGGGCAACGGTGTGCTCCCCTTCGCTGCACTTCAGGGGTTGCTGCTCTGGGACAGATTATGTAATGATAAATTTCTCGAGCTAGCCTAAGTGTAATAACTGTAGCATACGAAATCCAACTGTATTGTTGTCCTTTCACTCACAAACTTGTTCACCTTATACTTTCTTCGTTCACAACCATGGAATTTGATGAATTCGACTTTGCTGCCATCAATGATGAACATAATGCTGCGATGGCAGCCCCAAGGTATTTTTATAGCTTCATTCTTCAAATTAACTATTATATGAGAATGTTTCGATCATAGCGATGACGAAGTGCAGATTATTGAAGATGACCAACTTGCTGCTGAGGGACTGCATCCTCCCCATCTTCTTCCACATGAACAACTCGCTGCAGAAGAGCCATTTGATGTTGCTTATGTTCACGAGCATCAACGCATCGATGACCCGGTCCCTCAACGTGAAGTGCTCGCAGCCATCCAGAGGGAGACGAATGCCACAGGAAACAAAGATTACGCTATGACGTTCAACGCCATGCGAACTCAAGTTAGGCGTCTGTCGACTCTGAAGCGCTTCGTCGAGTCGCAGCGTGAGGGCCATGCAATTGCTCTTCTTAGGGAACGTTCTCGCATCGTCATCGATAATCAGTTCCTCCTCGAAACTTCCCATCATGATGTTATTCCACATGTCAAAGAACATTTCGTTGACTTCGTTCTTTACATGGGAAATCGTATCGGCCTCGACGCTCTTCTGCCTCCCCAGCATATCCTTGTCAATCACGTCTTTTTTCTAACATGGAATTTCCACCAAAGGAACAGGCTCTGGCCAGGCTCTGTTGGTGCTCATTTCCCGTTTAGCGTCACCGGTCGTATGATTTGCATGGGAAAGCGATTCCAAGAAGAATTCTGGATTGCATTCCCTCCTCGCGTCCTCCTTGAGCATGACGACCTTCACCATCCTCCTCCCCACGCTGAACTCATGGCTCCGCTCGATGCTCCATCCTCCGCCCTCCTTCCACGGCACCAAAACATGTTCATCATGTTTCTAGGTTTTATTTTCGCCCGGCTTCGCATCCAGGACATTGTATGCAATGGACGATATCCTGAACCATTAACATCCCAAACTGTCAGAGCATCCACGAACATATTGTAAGGCATTCACCTCATCTGTCTGGATCGTCTAATTAAGTTTCAACAGGGGTCGTTTGGGAGAGAATGGAGGTAGATCCATTGAATTAACCCTCGACATCGTACGTGAGATTGACGAGGCAATGAGGAGGCACTGGGATACATGGGTAGAAGGCGCTCCTGCCTCCTGGAAGGAGGATGGTTTCCTTCTTGACACGGTGCCTATTGCCATCACGAAGCGCTATGGCCAAAACCAAAGGATAATGGTTGCCCACGCTGAACGACAAGAGAGGGACAACTGGGACAGGGATCATGATTTCACCCACCTTCGAACTGTTGTGATCTCCATTGCAAGCCACCTTCAGTAAGTCCACTAGTTGGTTTTAAATTTTGTCGTCGTATCAACGAAACACTTTCTGTTTCAGATTCTTGCAAGCAGAAGGGTGGGATGTTGGTGACTTCACTCCTGAAAACCTCATTCGTCGACACCCTCGACTTTTCGACCGAACAAATGATGACGATGACCGAGTTGAGGTTAACCTCCACACTCTCCCCCTCCTTGACGAGAACAACCAAGAAATACCGGTGTACGATGAGGAAGGCTATAGGATCAGAAGAAGGTTCCCTGTACTTACGCCTGGCATGGAGTATGGTGCTCTTGTAAATCTTACAAGAGTCCACGAGCTCTTCCCTCCAGATGGGCATCATTCGACATTTGATCCGTACCCCCTTGGATTCACTAAAATATACGGCAACATTCAAGCCAGAAGGACGATGCAACCGTATGACAAGGTCATTGAAGAGATTAGTGCGACACTTGGGACCATCGACGACGACAACGAAATGGAGGATCTCAATGTTCACAGGACTCCTATTGTGAAAGGGACGTATTGTCAGATGTACAATCAGATCTCCCATCGTGTCCGCGACCAGGCCCGCTTCCATCCTGTCCAACTTGGTCTCACCACGACGATGTTTGCAGGAACGACTGCCACTTCCAGAAAGAACAAAAATAGATTCGAGCGACTACGGCAACACAGCGTGGAAGGTCTTCCCCAGGATAGGTACAACCAAGCCATCGGAGAAGGAATACAAGGGGAGGCACTAAGGATTGAACAAAGTTTCGTAATCGAGGTCCATAAACTTCCTCAAAATCGTAGGAATGGAAGGTAAGATCATTCTATGATCTCGCTGACTTTCCACTCATGTGTGCACCCAGAACTTTATACGACGAGGTATTGAAACCATTATGTCGACGGCTGACACACCCGACTGTCATGAGTCCGTTGAAGGAGTCGATCCAGGCCTTCCAACCACAGGCAAGTCAACCTCCTAAAAAGATTTTTGGAAAACTAAAACCATGTAAACATCCAGACTGTCCATAAATTACTGATCTGGCCGACATATCCTATAGCATCGTTGATCAAATGGATGTGGAACGAGAGGCACAGATTCCATGGATTTGAAAACAACGCCGATGTCTCTCCCTATGACATCGAATTCATGGCGATGCTCGAGCGTTCCCTGAACTACGGGCATACTGGATCCGGTAAAGTCCTCTCCCGCAAGCTCATGGACAGGTCGTATTTGTCTCTCGGAATCGTTCAAGACGGCTTCCCATGCATCAGCGACAAGTTTCTGTCATTCGGAGACCTGACGTTGCGCCGTGTTACGCTGCACACGTCCCAGTGGCCGTTTGACAACATTACGATGCGTCCCTTGACATGTTCAAAACGGGCACAAGAACTTACTTATGACGACAAACATTACCAGGTATGTGCAATCTTGAAACACGCGATTCTCCGCATACGCCTGTATGAGACCAATGCGAAGAATAGAGGTTCCATCGATTCTCCGCATACACCTTTACCAGGCCAATGCGGAGATCCAAAGACATATATTCTTCGCAAACGCGCACAATAGAATATTCTTTGATTCCCCGCATATACCTAGTAAAGGTATATGCGGGGAATCAAACGAACCACACACTCTACGCATTGGCCTTGTAGAGGCGTATGTGGAGAACCAAAGAAACATCTTTTACACATCTCTGATATACATTGTTTGTAGAGCTACGAAGCAATGTTCACAATACGCCATGCCATAGCGTATATGCCGGAGGATTCGTTTAAGACCATTGCCAACGAGGATATACGTCATGCTTGCTGCGCCCTTGACGTCGCCGTCAAAACATTCATCCACGAAACAAAGAATTTTGTATTCCAGAAAGTCAGTGAACAGGTTCTACCCGATCTTGGAAGCCAGGACATCAATCGTGCTACCATTGCAAGAAGAAGACATGATTCCCTTGATTTATGGATGGGAGAGCCTAAACCCCTCTCCACAAATGGCAATACCTTGGTCCATTTGATACGTGCTATCAATCCAGGAGGTGAACACAATCAGGTGACAAGCATGTCGTTGAAGCTCACCGCTGCAAATATTAATGGTCAATCATCCCAACCATTGGATTTCCTTTTGGACATCATTTTGATGCTATCAAAAATACCAACAAAACGCTCTGCCCCCCCATTCTTGCAAAAGGGTGTATCCCTCACTGTATTCCGGACAGCATTTACCGAAGTTTCCAAGATGCTCATTTCTCGTGGCTTCAATCAATCCCCGGTTGACAATGTTGTTCGTCAGGGTTTGGCTCATATCTTCACTGTCAAAGGCATTAATCATGTCCCTTGGAGTGCAAATCCAGTTCAGGGACAGAATGGCAGACCATCCTCACAAATCGTCCATCATGTTTGGCTCTCCCTTGGTGCACCTTCTCGTTCATCATCCATCAAACCAAACTCCTCTTTCCTGTCTGCTGATGATGCCAACATTCTTTTTGCTGCCCAAGCTTCAGCAGACATGTCCTTGAAAGACTGTAGGGCTGATTGGACTGCTGCTGATGTCCGACTTATTGAATACTATCAGTATTTGCACAAGATGGTTTTGCCTGTAGAATGGCATCTGGAATCCTCTTCTTTTGCACAACCTAGCAACCTCATCCTCAGTGTTTATAACTGGGTCTCACACAACTTCAACTCATCCAATCCCCTCCATGCATTGGCCTTATTCATTGCATTCATTTTTGCTGGACTTCTACCTTGTGTTGATCATGAAGAGTTTGTCAACAAGCCATCCACTTTTACAGGTCCACAGTTCATGGCTTACATTACCAATCTGGATTGGATTGAGCCCAAACGCAAGGGTGTTCGTGAAATCAGTCCTTTCATCACTATGGTCACAGCTTTCATCATTGCTCTTGGTGACTCCAATTGTCCAGATTGGAATGTTTTCCAAAAGGGAAAGGCTTCTAGCCATTCTGTTTATTCTGACAAGGAACTCAAGGATTTCTTGTCCAAACACAGTATGTGTATATTTTATTTTTGCTACTTTATTTTCATTGATTTGATTTTAAAAAGCCAGCAAAGGAATCACATTATTTAATGTCTTTGTTCGTTTCAAACTGGCCAATGCACATAGTCTCAAAATCTGGAAAGCTGCTCAATGGGGTGTTGACGTCAGGCTCAAGTCAAAGTCACAATTGACTGATCTATGGTCTGAAGTCAAGGATCGCTTGTTGCAAGGAAAAGAGTTTGGAGGATACAATGCTGTTGTTTTTCTCGCTGGTGAAAAAACTGCCAGGAAATTGCTTGAAAAGGAATGGGTCAAGACTAGAGGGATGGTGATGCCAATGCCTATCACTAGATCTGAGCCTTCATCATCAAGCTCTTCATCTAGGTTCCTTCAAGGATCTTCTTCTTCATCTCTTGGCAAGCGAAGGCAACAATACTCTGACTTGGAGGTGTTGGAGATTGATGATGATGATGATGATGATGATGATATCATTGACTTTGAGGCTTTGGCTAGAGCTGGTCCATCTTCTAGACGTCGTCCTCGTTATGGTTGATTTCTTATACCTTATATAATATCATGTTCATGTATGCTTTTACTTTCATTTATGAAATTAATTACAGTCCATTGCATAATGTTCAGTTGTAAGCTATTGGAAATGCTGTTTTGTCATATTTTTCATGATTAGTAAGCTTGAAAATTTGCATGTATATAACTCCATGACTTGGTAGATCATCATGCAAGTCTATTACAGCTGCTACATTCTAGGCTGAGATATCATTTGAGCATAACTTATTACAGTCTCAGGTTTATTTTTAGCTATTTTTTCAAAGGGCAAACATCATCAAATACTATCTGTATAGGTTTGTGGAAATCACAACTGAACTTTATCATGCAATAGATTGTAAGGCAATGATTACTACCATTGGTAAGCAACTTGGTTTGATTTTATCTACTGAGTACTAGCATAGTATATCTAACTTCATGCTTTGAATTTTTATATCTCACAACCTTAGAGCTTATTATGTCTAAGAATGAATTGATAACCTATGAGAAGCTGTGTAATTGTAAGTAACTCACCTGCTTGAATCTATTACTAGGTGTGAGCTTGTTTTGGGGCCATTGGCCTAGGGAGGGTGAATGTTTTTAATACTTTCTCCATGTAACAACAATAAGAAGTATAATTTTATTTACAATCATCAAATAAAAAAAAGTCTACACATATATCATATCCAAGTTTCTAAATACTTTTGTCCAAACTATATTGCTAGTCTTGGTATTTTCTTGTTCATCAGGAAATAGAACTTTGATGTTTCTGGGATGAGTACAACATGAAAGAGCTACATAAAGCTGTCCATGAGAGAAAATAGGGGAACTTAAATTTAGTCCAACATGCTTGACTGTCTTCCTTGTGCCTTGTTGATGGTCATTGCATAGGCCAGATGCACAGGAAATTGCAAGTGATGAAAAGGAACAGGGGAATCTTGTGTTACGATTATATGGCCAGGATGTACATTCTCTCTTTTTCCTCTACCTCATTCCACTTACACTGCTTACATCCTAACCGTTCCCCTTCTGACCTTCCTTTCCTACTGGTAGGATGCAGTTTCCTTGATCTATTCTTAGTACCTTTTGACACATAACTATGGACAGCCTTCTCCTACAAGCACTGCTTTCCATGGGCTTGTGTCACCCTTCCCTCACCTTCCATAGGATTCCTGCTTAGCTAACGATGGCTCCTGAATTCCTTATATACCATGCTGCATGTACAGTAGTCCTCATTCTTGATCTATGCAATCACAGCGTATTCCTATGTCTTGAATCACCTCTCTGGAACTTGTCTTAAGTTCTCGCCACTTTAGTGCCTATCAAGGATGTTGTGTCTCTTTGTGAGTACCTCCCTTGAGACAGCAAGTTAGCGACTTGACATAGAAGTACATCTTGTGTAACGAAAGATCAAGAATCTTCCTTTGTCCCTCCTATCTAGGAGTAGGACCGCCACCCATTGACATTTCATCCCACAGAACCCCAGGAGGGAGCTATTGCACTCCCAACAACTCCAGCAGCAATGAATCTCCTGCTGAACCCACTGATTCCCTTGACAACGACAACAATACAGCCCTTCCCCCTGAAGTAGCCTCTCTCCTTGCCTTCAGGCAACAGCTTGCAATCCAGAACCCCCCAGCACCTTCGTCCTCATCAGGAACCATAATGATCACCCCTGCACCCAGAAGAATCTCCAGTCATCCTAGACAATGCATAGCTGGCCCTGCGCCCCAAGTACCCCCAGTCACCCCACTAGCACCACCTGTTACCCCACTTGCACTCCCAGCCCCACCTAGGATCCTTGCCATAGGCCCTGCACCCCTAGCACCTCCAGTGAACCCACCAGCATCCCCAGCCAATCCCCCACCAATGTCTACCTCCAAGTTAAAAGCGGCCCTTCCTACTGACTTCTCAGGTGAATCTGCTGATGCCCTGCGATGAATCAAGGCCATGAAGGCCTACTTCACCATCAACAAAACCCTGTACTCCACCAAAGAAACCAAGGTCATGACCACCCTCAATAAGATGAGCAAAGAACGAGCTGTATCCTTCTCAGAAACATGGTATGACAAGATGTCCGACACCACCATCCCCTCCTCTGGTAAAACCTTCGACAAACTGGTCTCTGACTTCAAGACTACATTCTATCCCTATGACGTAAAATCCACTGCCAGAAATGAGCTTTATAAGCTCACCCAAAAGAGCTTCTGCCTTCCTAGCAGAACTACTGATGATGATTTTCAAAAGTATATCACGGATTTTCAGAACCTTGCTGCCAAGGCAGGAATCACCAATTCCACAACCCTCATTGACCTCTTCTCCCTTGGCCTAGACCAGCAAATTGTCACCATGATCCTCTCCATATCTACCCTTTCCACTGACATCAACAAATGGATCGAGCAGGCAAAGATCTTCCATACCCAGAAGATGCATATTAATGCCCTGAAAGGATGACAAATGGCACCCTCATTTGTCAACCATCACCCCACTCGAGACCCCAATGCCATGGATGTTGATGCCATTCATCTTGGAAAGCTCTTCCCCACTGAACGAGCCAAATGCATTTGAGAAGGCTTATGCTTTTGATGCAGGAAACCTGGTTACAATGCCATTCAATGTTGCTCATCTGGAGCTGCTTCCCAATGACCCTCCTCTTTGAACCAAAGGGTTCATACCACTGAGACCACTCCAGCCATCACTTCCACCTCCACTACCCCTACATCCCTGCCATCCTCTGCTTTAGAAGCCTATGTCCAAAGCCTGAAGACCCAGGGCAAGAACGAGGAGGAGGTCCTCCAAACCCTGAAGCTTTGCTACAAAGACCCTGTAGAGGAAGTCTCTGTTGCCCTCATCTCTGACTCGGACTTTTGAACCGGGAAGTCGCCTTGACATCTTCTTCCCTAGACACTGCCCATGTACTTGTAGAACTACCAAATGAGAGAATGTTTCGCATCCCTGTTTCTCTGTCCTCTGGCAATCAAACCATCAAAACCACCACCCTCATTGATTGCAGAGCCACTGGCAACTTTATAGACACTGGTCTCCTAACCCTCGCCAACTTCCCCTTACTCCGTCTTCCAAAATCCATCACTGTTACGATTATCTACTTAGGCAGTACATTTTTCCTTCTCTCCATTCGCATCACTAGTCTTCTCTTCTTCGGTATCCTTCACACCGAATACGATCATCACTTACTTGCTCTAGGACCTACCTCTTTCCTCTTTCTCCCGCTTAACTTCTAACCATTCCCTTTCTGCTCTTCCAGTCCTACCGGTAGGAGATGGTCCGTTCTTATTACTTTCCTCTTTTGTTTATGGACAGCATTCTCCTACAAGCTCCACTCATCTTGGGCTTATATCATCCTTCCTTCACCTTCTTTGAGATTCCTGCTTAGCTAACACCTATTCAGCAATCCCTTATATACCATGCTGCATGTACTAGTACTTCTCATTCTTGATCTACGCAATCACAGCGTATTCCTACATCTTGAATCACCTCTCCAGAACTTCCTTTAAGTTCTCATTACCTTTGAGCCTATCAAGGATGTTGTGTCTCCTCGTGAGTACCTCTCTTGAGACAGCTGGTTAGCGACTCAACGTAGAAGTACGTCTCGCGTAACAGACAGTAAG
>JBBPMW010001233.1:0-11059 GCA_038090535.1 Tylopilus alboater | reverse complement strand
TGAAGCAGATCATCCAGACCCGCGTCCGATTGAGCGTCTCGCGCGCCTGTCGTTCCGTTTGTGGCTGTGTCATCGACACTTGATGTAGATTCAAATCCGTGGCGAGCCTGAAAACGAGGCTGAGTATTGGGGGAAAGGACTAGGTGTAAGCCCGATGCCTCACCTAACTGCAAGTCCCGTGTATAACCAACTCCGGTCTTCCTCCCATCGTCGAGCGGGAACGGCGTAGATACTCATTAGGATATAAGCCTGACACAATTCAACGGATTTCCATCCATCGATGAGCGCGTTTGCCGCAGAGTGCTTCGCGAAATGCATCGCCACGGGGTAGATCTCAGATTTTTCGCTATAATACCTGGATGAGATCGCGCAGACTGTTTGCTGTCTCAGACGAAGCATCTGAGAAAAAGATGATCAATACGCACTGACGGTGAACAGGAACGGACAGCGTTCAAATATCGACGTCGCGGTGTGAAGTTTCGGGTCTAACAAGCCAATGAAAGGCTGCATGAGAGACAGATATCAGTCTCAGTCGCCTTAATGGGAACATTGCGTACATTGATCTGGTTCCAAAAACTGCTCCGTGATATCAGCCTCGCGCTTCCAAAGAAGTAAAAAAGAACCAACGCACATCTCGAACAACTTGTCCACGTCTGCGGACGTCACCAATCCGTGCAACAAGATATCTGGAGGACTGTTCTTTTCGATCAAGTGCTTTCGAATGTTGAGGTCGTTTGCTGGACCTGGTTCGAGACCTCAATAACCGCCCATGGTCCTGACGGGACGGTGACGGATGACATACCTGGCCTGAAGTACTCCTCGTTCGCGACACCCTTGAGGACACCCGTCAACAAAAAACCTACAAGTACAACAGTCGATACATACCACATTATTATCGTCTTCCTCGGGCTTGACAGCGGCGCCGCTCGGACCTGTTCCACTCCCCGGCCGGGCCCTACTCTTTCCCCTGCCCTTCTCCTTCTCATTGTCTTTGTCCAAGGAGAGATTGGCAAGTAACCCAATCGGGACGGTGACATCCGGTAGAGCACTGCGCGCCTTTTCGGCATTCTCTTCTTCCGTAGCCGCCTCTTCGGTATCCTCCACCGCATCGTCAGAGTCGCCCATGGTATGGCTGGCAGAGGAACGAACAGCAGTACTGGCACTAGCACCGAGCGCGGAGGACGGGATGTCGCTTGAACGACGCATCTCGCGGATGATCTCCGTCCTCGCTGCGGACGCCTGGCTGGGTTGCTGCGTACTACTCTGGAGACGATCCATCCAGTCTACAACCCGGACGTTATCTTTGTCAGAGGGTGAGATCGCTAGCTTGAATTGGTCGATGGAGAGCGGCGTCGCCATATACGGGTTGTGGAGCTGCAGTAGAAACGGGGGTCAGGGGGAGGCACGCCACGTTGATGACGACCCTGAACCTACCTGCTTCAAAAGTGATCCGATGATCTGATCCTTGTGACGAATCTGGGCGAGTAAGTATTCCCTTTTACTAGTACGGGAAAGTGGTGATGAGTATGTGGATGACAACGTTTCGGAGGAGGCAGCAGAGGAATCAGAAGAATCAGAGCAGATCGAAGCGTGCGATATAGAACGCTTCATCGCTGTCAACGTAGAATGATAAAAAAGAAGTGGAATTTGCAAGTCAAATTGTCAACGAAAAAAAAAGGTTTAGAGGATCAGTGAAGAAAATGAGAAGCGGATGATGAGGAAATGAGGAGCGGACAGACGTGCTTAAGTAGCTCGACTGTGTTATAATTCCAACGAAGCCTGGACGGATACAGCCTCTGCTGCGAGCACCGCACCTGCCGATGAGAAAGGACGCGAGAAAGGGGCGACCTATTTGTTGGCTAGGACAGGGTGGGGATTAATGATGCTGCAGGCTGCCCTGCTTACAAGATATAACCTAAACCAGGCGGCCATCGTGCCATTGCGGATTGACAAACGAGCAAGACCGGAGCAGTCCTGGAGTATGTCACGCGCCGACATCCAGAAATGGAAACGTGACGGCAATGCGGTGCTCGGGGACGGCGCCAAAAGGTCGGAAGAAAAGAAAAATCCAAGGGGAGCATCGCAATGTACTCACTTGGGAGTAGTTCTAGGCTTCTTTGCCTCGACGATGCAGGGATGACCGGTAGAGGTACAACGCTTACACGCATTTGCGCCCTCGGGAAAGTCGCATTTCATCTATCACATGAACCGGAAACAAACCAGAAACACAAACCATAGTCGGTGACAGCGAACACGAAGTGATGCATGTACCAAACGCGCCCGAACCGGAGAAGTTGAGGCCCGGGGACGTCATGGTGCAGGGGGGATTAAAATTAACCGCAGTCCAATTCCAGTGGTTCCGTTTTTGGGAATAGCAGGGTTCCAGTCAAGGGTCCAAGGGAAAGATGAGTAAATCGAGCACGCGGATGCGCAGGCCAGGGGAACGCAAGGATCCACGCCCACCGTTGTCGTAGGTTCCGAACAAGAGGATTGAATACAGAGTCGGTAGGTACAGTTTCATTCGGCGTGACGCGTGATGGGAATAGTCAAAAAGAGCCGAATCAAAGTGATGGCGTCGACAAAAGTGGAATAGTTGTTTTTGACATGTGGTTCCGGAGGTTCAAGAATCGAAATGGCGGTTCGGGCCGTGACGCGAAAGTCCACATTGATTTGAAGGGCGCCACGACCATCAGACATGTCAGAGGGACAAACATGTGTGTTCGGAGACAATGCACGCCGTAGAAATGCAAATGTCCACCATGACGAGTTTAGCCGTAAAGCAACAAGGAGAAATTTTGATAAGCGAGCTAATAGACAGGATGTACGCCAAGGACAAACCTTTAGCCGTTTGCAATAAGTGCATGCTCCGATCCTGGATGGTCATGACGTGGGGGCGCAGCGGTGGAGACGGAGGGAACAGTATAACGGATCAGCAGCATCACCGAGCCGAAGAAAAGGTGGATGCGCCGAGACCGTCCGAGACGTCGAGGCCATCGTAAACGACCGGCAAGTTCGTGATTCAAGGGGCGGACGATCGGGAAAGCGCATCCGTCGTACGGAACAGTTATTCCCGAGGTCGGGATAGGGGACGAGGAAGATGAGGGCACGGTGCCGGTAGCAACGGGAACACACCGCCAGTCATAGCATTGATGCGCCGCGCCACCATACCGGTCGACGTGGAGCGGGCAACCCAGTTGTAGCGTAAATGGTCGGGACCAAGTAAGTAACCGGCGAGGCAGTGCCCAAAAAAGGCCGGGTCGACCGGTATTCGGTACCCGGGTACAAAAGTATAACCGGATAACCATCCCGGCAAGAAAAATCGCAGTACATGGAAGACACAAAAAATGGATGCAGATGAATATGATAAAATGGTGCATATCTCACCGGAAAATAACGACGTGATGCAGTCAGAAACACGTATGTTCCATGACGATGCATAACGATGGATATGTCGTCAGTTACGGTCGCAGGTGATCAGAGACCCAGTGTGGAAACGAATGCAAATGGAAAGGAGATAAAAAACCGAATAGACTCGTCAGTATCACATCATACAGGGAAAGCAAAATAAAAGAGAGACGCACTTCCGTCCACCAGGTAGTCCTGGGGCAGCCTGAGCTGTCCCACTACCAGTTCCTCCAAGGTCGCCCGTCCCTGCACTCCCACTGAAGCCAAAACTGATTGGGCCACCACCATCATCTAAACCAGGTACCCATTCAATGATCTCGTCATCGTCGCTGTCATCATCGCTCTCGACCAAATTACCTCGAGAGGGCCCGATCCAGGTCCCCGTAGACGTATCCGGCCGTGGGCGCTTAGGTGGGCGAGGTCGTTTAGTCGAAGTTCGAGTAGGCGGCGGACGTATAGCAGGTACAGAGGTTCGCATTTGTCCTTGAGGTTCGGCCATTCGTCGCGACTGCACCGGAAATTCTGAGCGACTGTGAAGGTTCGAAAATGCTGGAGCTGGCGTTGCATGTGATGCAGAGACAGCCTCGTACTGATATTGTCCTTGGGGGGCGCCTATGTGTGCGAGAGCTTGCGACTGGAGCCCATGGTGAGGATGAGACGACTGAACCAAGTGACTCGGCTGGACTTGGTAGCCTGATCCGAAATCCGAACCTGGAAACACGCTACCGATGGGGACACCCGACGATCCCCCTCGTGGCTGCGGTGGGGACCCAGTAACGGTCGATAAGGAGGTCGAATATGCGTGGCCGGCGCCCCGCCCCTGCCCGTATGCCTGATCATCTGTCCTTTTTCCCAGCCTTGATTCCCCTTCCCGTCTCCCTTCTTGCGCAGGTACATCGCCCCTTGATCTGTCCTCAACCGAATATTGAGCTCCGTACCCACGCGACTCCATCATCCCCATCATCCGCGATGTCTCTGGTGACATTTCCGACGCACGGGAAGACTCTGTCATCACTCCCGAGGATGCTCCGCCCGCCCACTTCCACCGCTCTCATCAAGCGATGACGTCCTATTGGTTCCGCGATAGCTTCCGTACGATCCTGTCGGTGATACTGCGCCGTATGCGCCAGCACCTGTATGCGTCATATCACTGGTGTTAGTTCTTGCTGAAGTAGAATCGGACGTGAGAAAAGTATGATGGTGAAACGGGTGTAAGCCATATCCTGAGGCAGGAAACGCAGATAGAGAGGGAGAATGTGAAGGGGTCGAGAGAAACGAAAGTGTCGAGGACGAGGGCGAGCCACGTGCACGCGGAGAACCAGATGACGACGACGAAGTATGTCGAGCCATCGTACATCAAGATCATATATGAATGAAAGTAAAATGCGAAAAAAGAATTGTCAGAACAAAGGAGGGGGAAGGAAAGGAATCAGAAAAGACAGTGTAAGACGGCCTTAAACCCCCTGGAGGAAGGAGCCCCAAACCCCCAACTATAGTCGATGCGACTACAGGCCACCACGTTTGAAGCTAGAAGCTCAGAAGTGATGACAGCAAGATCGGATGCTACCGAAAAGTCAAGGAACAACCACAGCCATAGATTTCCACATGCCCCGGATCGCCCATAGCAGAGGCAGAACGGTCACATGAATTGCACTTTCTGCGGCGCCGAGACACCCATTATGGAAGGTCTCCTGACGAGCGCGTCGATGCTTTAGGGAGAGGTAACATGAAAAGGGTGTCATCCCTGGGATAGGATGCATGGAAACTATGCAAAACCGGGCCGGAGCACGATGACAATGATAAAAAGGGAAACACGAGGCGCAATTGCGACAGGTGAGCGAGGAGTTCACCCAGCGACGCGCCCAATGAATATAAGTCACGAGTGCCGGATTAAAATAACCCCAAAAGTGACGTGAAGTTTAATGAAAGGGATAGCAGAAATATAGGAGACAGGAATAAAGCAAAAAGGGTAATTCTGAAGGTATGACGAAACCATGACTCACCAGTATCACTCGCGGGAGTATTCGAGTGCGTTGGAGGAGTAAAACCCGAAAAAGTAGAGCGTGGGGATGAGTGTGCATGTGTCTGCGGATAGGTACCGGCAGCCATGGGATAGGCATCATGCTGTCCAAAGATGAATAAGATGAGTCTCCAAAGATAAAGGATGCAGCAAGTAAAAGAGCGACAGAAGAATGAGGTCCTCTAGACCAAACGTGAAAAGGAGGTTTCGAAGCTAGTCGTTGACGGGGCACGATATAAATAAGGAGGAGCTAATGGCAGAACAGATAACGCGGAAAGATTGGACGCACAAGGGATGATAGACTGTGACTAGCTTGAACATTGTAATATGTTACCGGAGGTTCATTCACGTGCTCCACAGTGATCCCTACATCCGCCTCCGATCCTGCTAAAGAAGGGCAATACTGTTCCGTGACGCGAGGGTAGGGAACTTTTTGGGTGGCAACGACATCCGATGCTGAAGAAAAAGAGGGTGCTTGAATATGGTATTCTACAGGGGCGCTGTGCGCCGCGGAGGTGCTTGGTTGATCTTGTGCTATAGGAAACGCAGTTACTTGTTCTCGCGACTGACTCTGCGTGCGGTTAGATAGTGACTGTGATTGTGGTGGCGGAGTATATGAATAGGATGGAGCTAACGAGAGTAGCTCGTGCAGCCGTTGGTTCGCAAGGTCTCGAGGTGCTGGATGGCGTTCTTGAATCTGAATACAATCAAAAATACGCGTCAGAATTGGAATGGATGGAATGGACGAAGTAGAAATGCTTCACCTGACTTTCCGCTTTCCTTTGTTCGCGTTGGTCTGTTTGTGCCTGTGCCTGTTCAGAGGGCAAGGGATGGATTTGGATCTGACCCTGTGTTTCTGTAGGGTCGCGGTGACGCGAGCCCCTTTGCCGACGCGGAATAGGCACCATCTGGCGATATTGATGCTGCGACTGGGAGGGTTGCTGATCGTGCAGCTGACTAGCGTCGCTGGGGGCACCCCCGCGATGGAAGCCAAAGCCAGTTGCATTGTGAATAAACTGAAAGTCATCGCCACTAGTTGAAGTGGAACCCGCAAGGAAGGCCGAGTCACGGGACGTGAGTGCATTGTCCACGGTATCCGAAAAGGAGGGGGCGAAGGGGGCATCCCATCTGCTGAGGGGGTGGTGATGGTCGGGGATGGCGCTTGCGTGTGCGGGATCGTAAAAGGATAATGCCGATACGATCATTGACGAAGTAGAAGAGGGTCGGTTCGTACTGGCAGGCACAGAAGCAGTAGGAGGGTTGAACGACGTTGCCGGAGGTTGGAGAGAATGATCGCTTGAGGAACGATGTGGAAGGTGCTGTTGAAAATGGGAGTGCGAGAGGGCGGAGTATGAGGGAAGGCGGGAATGACGATGGGGATTAATGGAGGTACTAGTGTTGGAATGCGAGGCGGAGGTCTCGTGGCTGCTGCGACTCGTCCTGGGCGCTGCGAGGGAAGAGGTGAGCGAGAGAGAGAAAGGAGGGGCCAGAGACGGGAAGGGTGGACATTGTGATCGCGCAAGATCTGTCAAAATTTGACAGGAAACGCAGGAGAGGACGGGAGAAGAGTGATCGAGACCTAGGGACATACGGAGAGCTTACCTCCGGTGGTGTTCAAATTGGAAGAAGGTGGGAGATCTTCGTCGGGCGTCCGGCGGTTTTCCATTGCGGATGGAGATTGAGTCGTGAGCGATGCAAGATGCAACTCTAGGGTATATATGCTGGGATGTATCTGAGCGAGCGGTCGGGGTTTCTGTTGAGAGGGGAGGAGGAGTGGAACGAGGCACGCCCAACAAGGAAATGAATCGATGGAGAGCGAGAGGGATTCTCGATGGAGTGAGCCGAGTCTCGTCGCGGGTGCGCGGATCGCGTGCGTGAATGGAAAAGGTTGAGCCCGTGTCTAGCAAAGACCCTCCGCCCAGAGTCGCTGAGACATCTCCCAAGGACATTTATGAGTCAAAAATACCTTTGATGACGTTCTTCCCCTCGGTCCTCGTTCCTCTTCCTCTGACACCGCCACACTTGAAACAACCCGCTCGGTCTTCCTTCATAGCCGGCACCGTCGTTGGTTCGTGCATAACGCCGTCGCTTCATGACATCATTGCGAGCCTCCCCCACGTCGTACTGACAGTCAGCCTTTCGGTGTCGTTTGTCGTCGGACTGAATGTGGGTGTTCAAACGCTCAGGCTCGCTTCCACTCTGTGGAGTAATACCTTGACGTGGGAATATCCTTCTTCCTCGCGAGCGATTTACTTCAAGTTGGGCGGTCGTGTCCACATGGTCCAGGTACTTTCTCGTCGGTCATTCCACTCCTTGGCAACGCCGAACACCGCATTGACACACCCCTCTGTCATTCGCCTCGCGCGCGCCGTCCACTTGTCAATGATTGATTACATTCCATTGTCAATCGTGCTCGTGAATCCCTTGACACATTTTAATAGCAATACAGCTACCAACGGATCCTCCTATTGCAACCCCACGCCCAACGTTCGCTGCCCCTTTCGCATGCTTTGCGCCTTCGGACGCGGCTCCTGATTACCGTTCCTTGTCAAGATTTGATCTTAAAACATATTTGTCTCGCCACCCCGCGTCTCGCAAAGGCTCGTACTTACCTTGGTCACACTAATCCGCTGACTTCGGACACGACGTGCTATGCCAAGCTATCTAATTTCACCATCCAGTCGCACACTCTGCTTCATCAGCCCATGTTCAATATCTGTTGTTGCGATTTCACCATCATGACATCGTTCCCTTTTTTAAGAGTCACGAAGAACCCCCATGATTGTATTTTATTCGACTCCTCGCCCAGCTCCGTCGACTCTAGGCGTGATTGTATGTTAGCGTAAGGATCAAGCGACCAACTGCCGACAGTTCCAGCGAGAATCACCACATCGTTGCTCTCAGTTCAACACTTTGAAGACGACGACGAAGCCGGTCGTGCCAAATAACAAACACCCGAAACGCCGCCCGCATGCGGAAATTTCCGAAACTAAAAAGCTGAACCATTTTCATTCCGATTTGTGGTAATCTATCTTCCTCTTCTCAGTCATGGATCCCGTTTATCTCAACCGGCCCATATTTGCAGCTGCAGCTCGAATTACAAAGAGCCTGAAGGGTCTTGGGGGCGAGCCTTCCGAGGAGCAGTGGCTGGCCCGGGCTGCCTGTGGGGTAATATACGACGCGGTGGTGAGTACAGCAGTCCCGAAAGATGGAATGTGCTCATCTGCATTTCTTTAGCAAGAAGTGAGGCAACTGTTGCCTGAGGGACAGAATGTCCATGCGGATGTGCGCGTGCCCGCTGTCCTCATCAGCGCTGACATCCATGCCCGGTCCGTGAAGGAAGTTGAAGCAGACGGAAGGTGGCCAGATTTCGATGCGATCGGTCAACACCGGGACGATTCACCGGTGGCATCGGCTCTGCCCTGCATCGAGCCCATCACACGTCTCAGTGCCCAGACCGTTGACCATCGACGAGAGCAAGTCGGATCACCCTGCCGCTGACGAAAGCGCAGGGAATGCAAAAATTGCAGTCAGACCGTTTTGCAGTAAGAGGATCAGGACCATCTACACCTCAAGCGAGGATGAGGGTGACCTGACGAGTCCGTGCGACTCGGCCGTTCCTGTGACCAAGCGCAAACGCAAGGGCGTTTCGACGACCCATGAATTCCACCCAAATGCATCCTTCCATCACTCCATGGTGGGCAATTCCCATCTCCCCCCCCCCTTTCGACTTGTACTAGCTGCTTGAGCAAGCGTGTCGCATGCAACGGTACCAAAGACAAGGCCTGCAGCGGTTGCAGGACAAGCAAAGTTAAGTGCTCCCTCTACGACCCGCGCCAGAAGAACGCCCACAAATCGATGCCTCCCAAGACTGGGAGACCGCAGGTCCCCACCGAGACGGACAGGGCGACTCCTTCCCTCATAAGCCCGATCAACGCCGCGTGCGAGGGCCCGGGGCCTCTGCAGGGGCCCAGATTGACCATCCTCGATCCGGTT
The DNA here is from genome assembly GCA_038090535.1 of Tylopilus alboater. Classification (NCBI taxonomy): domain Eukaryota; kingdom Fungi; phylum Basidiomycota; class Agaricomycetes; order Boletales; family Boletaceae; genus Tylopilus; species Tylopilus alboater. The sequence goes on along the minus strand of JBBPMW010001233.1, from coordinate 1,638 downwards.
GTCGTTCCAAGCGAGAAGAATGGTGAGTCACCTTGTAGGCGCGTCTGCACGAACTGGCTAAAAGGATATAACAATGTTGCCTGCGCCAAAACGCGAGATTAAGATGGCGCAGGGGGTCATGCCCGCCCCCGCCCCCATCTCTCCTACTTCTGCCCCTTGCTCCGCCTGTGAGTCCCTGATGCAGAAGCTTAGGAGCCTGGAAAAGAACATGGAGATCCTGGAGTGGTCGTATTTGTCCTTGCCTCAAGTGGCCGCTGCTCGAGGAGGCGACGGTGGCGTAGACGTTGCACTTTCTCAACTGCTTGACTGTATGAGGGCAACGCACCAACCCTGCATCTCCTCTGACCTCCGATGTAATTCACTCAGCGTGCTCAGTCGCAGGCTCCGACGACATGAACCTCGGATCTAGCTAGCACCTTAGCCTGTCGACCTGCCCAATGATAATCATAATATTCTCAACCTGCCCTCGCTTTGCAGGGGGGTATCTCCTCAACCTTGCGTCAGCTTTTGAAAAAAGAAATCCAAGACGAGGGTGGGAGGTGCCAAAACGGACATGTCGAAGGGCATCAGGGGACGTCGCAGCGGGTACGGGCCAGGTTGACAACAACAAGTGTCGACCAGAGGGACGAACCACATGACGATGCCCAAATCGAGTCCAGAGACCCCGACTACGTGCAGGTCGAGCCAGAGGTACGGTGTGCGACGACGCACGTACGATCGATGTCGGGAGATGACGAATACGATCAGCGCACCTCAATAGACGATCAAGACTCGCCGGACAGGCCTGCGGAACCCTCATCACCACTCTCCAGCCTAGACGAACAATCCCGCATCGAAACGAGCGAGCGTGTCGACACGAAATGGACGAACAGCACACGCAAAGACGACGAGGGATCCGAGGGCCAAGTGGTTGTGTCGGACGACCCCTACACCTATGAAGAAGGCCCTACCCTTCCCATGCATCGGCAAATAGCCAATGAAGGTCTTCACCAAACGCGAGCTGAGTGCAAATCCTGCCTTTCATAAGTTTAGGAAAACCTATCTACCTACTACAAGCATGCAAGTACTCGGTACTATGTGTGCATATGCCCGACGACAATGACGACGACGCCAAGCATAAGAAGAAAGAGTAAAAGAACAAGAAAAAGAGAAATGGATAATACCAATGCCGGTCATGCGGGATCAAGAAACGCTGGGATATAAGAGCAGAGTATGGAAACACGCTACAAAAGTTGGTCTAGAAACGATCGACCATACCTTGTACAATCATGATGCATTCAGGGAAGCAAGCGGGACTTTTCATTGACGAAAGAGTCTTGGACCTGGAAAGAGTCGAGTGAGCGTCTCGGGTGAATGATGCCACGCATGGACACACGAACCCCATCTTCCCTCATGGCGTCATATCGCTTCGCGTGCTTCTTCTGCGTGTACTTGCGGTACGCCCCATATGCAAACACACCAATGGCAACGAAAGAAAGGAGAGTAATTCGGAACGGCGTCAAGCCAACCTCGCTCGCGATCGTAGCATCTATCCCGAACGGGAACCAGCTCGTGGAGCACGCGGAAGACCACTTGTCATGCGAGACCACGTGGTGCTGTATGGGCGTAAGCCTGAGCAAAGCACCGTCCACGAGCCAG
>JBBPMW010001232.1:0-11064 GCA_038090535.1 Tylopilus alboater | reverse complement strand
GCCAAGGACTAACGGGACCAGTACCGTGGCCGAACCCCATGGTGCGGTGATACCACCCCATGTCAACCCTATCGTATATGCGACGGTGCTCGCGATCACAAGAAAGTTGCCGCTATCAATGAAACAGTGGTCAGTCGAGCTGACTTCGCGGCGACGATTGAATTCGAACGTACATCCAGTCCATTCGCATGATTTTTTCTCTGTAACTGCCAGGAGGAATTGGCAGATCCAAAAGGAAGACGACCGACACACACGCAACGAGCGAGATGGGAAGATTGAGGTCTTGAATATTGGCTGGGTATCCCAGATAATCTGCTAAAGACTGAAATACTCACAGAAAATCCAACGCCATTGTCCCTGCGCAGCGAGGCTACCCCCGACCACAGGTCCGATCGACGCAGCGAGACACCACGTGCTACAGAAGTAAATGAGCTCGCGTCCTTAGACCCCATGATCGAGTGGTCTCACACTCCATATAAGCCGGCATAGAGACCACGTTCTTGCAAGTTGACGAGATCAGCTAGGATGATCTCTGTGAGAGACTCAATACCCCCTCCACCCAAACCTTGTATGGTCCTTCCTGCAATCAGCATATTCATACTATTCGCGACACCACACATGGCGCTGCCTAGTGCAAAGAGACCTATGGTTACCAGAATGGCAGGGCGGCGTCCGAAAGTCTGGGCCAGGCCACCGCTCATTGGGAGGAAAGCAGTGGAAGCAAGGGCGAAAGCAGTGCCTACCCAGGTGAACTGAGAGGCATGCAGATCATTGGCGATGGTAGGAAGCGCGGTAGACACAGACGCTAGTTCGATGGCAGAGAGGAAAAGGCAGGTACACATTGAGGCGAAGATAAGCCAGAATCTGAGGCCTTTCTTGGAACCATTCGCGGACGAGGTCGTGCTTGCTATCATCGCGGCAGATTAACGAGAAAGAATGCTTTAAGAACTACCGAGTACAAACCGCCATGTTTTTATCTGGTTCTTCAGATGTCTGGATATGATAACAGAGTGGAAAGGTTCCTGTCTCGGTGAAACCATTCTTCTCCACTCTGGATATCATATCATGATTGTGACAGAGTGGAAAGGAAATGTTTCACAGAGACAGGGAGAGAAGAGACATGAAACAATGGCTCTGGCATACAGTCCATCTGGGCCCGGTGTCCGTTTCGCATGGAGCATATAGACCTGCTTCGTTGCATGAGCTCACTGGCAGCGGGCCTCAGTACTAGGACTTAGCCGATGCAAGCGAGTGGCGTTAGTAGACCAAAATGGAAACTACTGTTTTTGCGGCCAGAATATCTCACGAAGGGCTTCTACACAACTGAGGAAGTGGCTATTCCATGCAATGTAGAAAACCCAGAAACTGTCTGGTAGTGAGATACCGTTCACACCTGTACTAAGCAACGCAGTGAATCCGTCAACTAAGCGCGTCGGACACGTGCGTCGTTCGTGCGAGGACACCCTAACCAAGTCTGATCATACCCTCGGAGGCTGTAATGATCGGAGGACCTAATGTACGCAGCATATACCTGTCGTAGATACCTACCCCCGTTGCTCTGCAGCGGGCGCAATGCTAACCTATCCGTTTGCCAGCGTGAGCACGACTTCCGAAGATCGGCCTGTGCACCTTTTCGTTCTTCGACGGCCAGCCCACATGTAGCGTCTCATGTGGCTCCAGCGCCACCAAATTGCAGCCAGTGCAGTATCCTAAATATTCTGCGCGGGGTTGAGACACTCACAGAAAAGTCAAAGTGACCGTCCCATGCTGCAAGGTTAATACTCCGGACACGCCCGGGACCGATCGACGCAGTAAGACATGCTACGTATCAAACAACTTGAGTGATTGCGAAGCAAGTCTCAAAGTTTGTTAATCCTAGATGAACGCTGAACCTGAGAATGGAGCGAATATGATGGAAATCCTCGTCGGACGGATTGGATAAACGATGCGGAAAGCCTCTCCACAAGCTCGTTTTGCAGGACGGTGCTTACCTATGGTAATCCAAGCATCTACTGCGGATGAGGCCGCACCTAAGGACTTACAAAAGCTAACGAACGGAGGAACCACATGAAGGTCAATGCGAGTGCATTCAGCGTTACTGGCAGGGGTGGTTAAACAGGGAACAGGGTCGTCCCAGTCAGCATACTAGCACGGGTTGAAGTTGGATCAGACAGACATAAACTTCAATCAACACAACGTACCCTGCGACCCAGCCGAGCAGCGCCAAGTACCCAATGGATTTCTCTAGAGAGTCAGTTGCGATGATCGTGCTCATCAAGCCAAGAGCGATAATCATGAAGGCCCACCCTATCCACGTCTGCGGATGGTATCGTCCAGTGACTTTAATTAAAAATCCGGTGATGATCGTGGCGGGCGATACGAACCCGAGTGAATAGATGCCGGACACCATAGAGGATGCACCCTTGTAAGCCATGAAGTAGACCCGGAAATAATCTACAAAGTAGTTGTATTAAGTGGAGGTGGCGGCTCCTTCGAATAAACTCGCAGACGAGTGTGATGGGTTCAGGTCACACCTCTTCCCTCGCGACAATCGTAACGATCCACCGTGCGGGATAGTTAGTTGTAGGTGTTCCCTAAGGTAGGAATGCCAGGGTTTGGAAGATGTGGCACGACGTACAGTGGTTTTGTTGTTTTTCCGAATGTCCATCGGACTAGTTTGCAAGTCAGTGCGATCGCTAACACCAGAGTGAGGAACTAGCCATACGATATCAAAGATAACCTAGTTGGCAATCTCGAAGGACCTAAAAGTCCTATCACACTTGAGCTTCATAATGTCGTGCATGGTAATGACTTACAAGTCTAAGAGTACTACAGCATGAAAAATGATGTTCGATGGTTTCCATGGCTGATGACCGAACAATTCAACGTTGGGGCGGTCGCGAAATTGGCGATAGAGGAACATTATGGGTGGCCGGTGAGGGTTCACTGAGTGTTGAGCTCATCGCCGTAATAGCAGCCTCAGACCTGTACGGACGGTGCTGCGGGTGGTATGGTTCGGAGTTCGAACAACAAGCCTTGTCACACGAGTCAACTGTTTGCTCCACGACAACCTCTCAGGCTGACATGATACAGTTGTTCTCACCGGCTTCAAACTCTGTCTAATACAAACCACCCTTGCTCACCAATTCAATGATTCAGGCGACCACGAGCACTGGATACTATTAGAATGGATCTGAAGATATGTGATCTCTCAAGACGCGATCAAAAGCTCCGTGATGCCTGATGCCTCGCTCCTTCCCAGCAGGTTATGTTGGCTGTTTCGATCGCGGGTACACCCGTGTCTTTTTCCAGACCTCGATGCCCCGGATACCGATACCAGTCATGACCCGGCCGACCGTGTAAGAAACGTGAATGTTTGACCGTTATCCAAATTTCGTTGCTGTAGCACCTGGTCCTGCCGCGGATCTTCTACGGAGCAATCTTCGCGCAGTTCTTGGCATCCGAGCGGTATCTCGCATTCTCTGGTCTGAAGATCCACAGTACCTTCGAGCTCCCGTACACCACCACGCAACGTAGAGCGCAAGGACAAACCTACAGTCCGCCGCATTACGTACCTCACGGGGGACAATCCAATGCTGGTGGAGCATCTTTCGATACACATAGCCCGCTCTCATCAAATCGATATGATACACAAATAGCGCATCGAGCACGCCACCCTGTCGAACCAGCCGTAGATGGGATTTTCCGCTCACTTGCTCGGTGAGGTGTCGGTTTTACTCCCTATCTAGTCGACGCTTAGTTGGTAGTCGCCCTAAGCAGCACCGGAGGAAGGGCGGTTGGGTAGCGGCAAGCTCCCTAATGAGAGCTTTCGCAGGCTCGAAACCGCCGCTGCCATCCCGCCTCCTATTACTGTACATCCGGCCCCAACGTACTGGTCCCTATCTTCGGAGACAGACAGCAGGGGAGGTACCCAAGTGGAAGTGTCAATGTCGGCTACACCATTCCTACTCAGTACACGGGCTGTGTGCGACAGCACACAACCCTCCACTCCGTGCTCGACCCAGTCAACACTCGAATGAGACATGGAGAGAAGAAAAGAATATTTTAACATGTCAATACGTCACGCACGAGAGGCGGACGAGTTGCGATACAATTATCTGAACCTAAGGTAGATATGTACGGTCGGAGGTAGAGAGTGTGACGAAATAAGCGAACGTGAGGGTAGTTAAAACGCCACGGAGGGAACGCGACGCTGTTGCGCGTTCCTACCCCGTCGGTGCATGCAAGTTTTCAACGTAGCCTAAACGAGTGTGAGCAAATGCAAGGCATACGGGCTATCGTCGATACCCGCTCTTCTCCAGCCAACCAAGCCGTTCGCCAGTGTGAACACGACATCATATGGACTGATCATCCCTCTCATTCTTCATAGTCCAATCCGCATCAAGCGAGGTATGCAGCGGGAGTCCTCGCATGAACAACGACACAACGAGTCCAACGCCGCCAACGGCAGCCAAGACGCGCCATAACACCACGAGGCTGTCCGCAAAGGCGACTCGAACTTCGGCTAGAGTTTCCGGAGGGAGTGTGGAGAGTTGTGGGATGAGGGCATACATGATCGCAGTCCCTTGCGGGACGGATTGGATAAACGATCCAGGAAGCCTCCTCGCGAGCTCGTTCTGGAGGACCGTGCTTCCGATGGTGATACCCCACACCTACATGGATCAGACCACACCTAAGCACATGCTCGCGAACGAAAGAGGAATCGAGATACTCACAGAGGCAAATGAACGGAGGAACCACATAAACGCGAGTGCAGGTGCATTCTGCGTCACTGATAGTGGCGCCTGAATGGGGAACATGGTGGTCGCACACAGTATCCTGCCACGCATTGCATCAGACGAAGATAGGCTTAACCGACGAACACGACGAACCCTGAACCGAACCCGAGCAAGCTCCCATACGCAATCGATTTTTCGAGAGGGTCCGTTGCGAGGATGGTGCTCATCAAACCAAGAGGGATGATGGTGAGGATCCAGCCTATCCACGTCTGCAAACGATATCGTCCGGTCATTTTAATTGATATCCCCGTCATGATCGCTCCGACAGCAAGCGCTGCGAACGCGAGCGAGTAAACACCGGACACGACGGGGGAAGCGCCCTTGCACGCCTGAAAATAGACGGGGAAATAATCTATATCATGGTCATGCTGAGCAAGGGTAATAGCACCTTCGAATAAACTCACAGACGACCGCAAGTATAATGAAAAAGGAGCAGAACGTCTGTATATAACTGATACACGTGAGCAGCCCCGCAACGGAACGATTGGGGTCGATGTTACCTACCCACTGATGCTTGTCATGTTTGTCATTAGAGAGAACGGAACCTGGTGCGAGTAGGTGAGCCACAACTCAGATAAAGACTCGGGGAGAAGGACATACGAGTGGGTGTTTTACGAGAGTGGCCTCATATGTGATGAAGACACCGAGGCCGGTGAGGCCAAGGACTAACGGGATGAGTACCTTGGCCGAACCCCATGGTGCGGTGATACCACCCCATGTCAACCCTATCGTATATGCAGCGGTGCTCGCGATCACAAGAAAGTTGCCGCTATCAATGAAACAGCAGTCAGTCAAGCTGACTTCGCGGCGACCATTGGATTCGAACGTACATCCAGTCCATTCGCATGATCTTTTCCCGGTAACTGCCAGGAGGAATTGGCAGATCCAAAAGGAAGACGACTGACACACACGCAACGAGCGAGATGGGAAGATTGAGGTCTTGATATTGGCTGAGTACCCCAGATATCCTGCTAAAGACTGAAATACTCACAGAAAAGCCAACGCCACTGTCCCTGTGCCGCGAGGCTACCCCCGACCACAGGTCCTACCGACGCAGCGAGACACCACGTGCTACAGAAGTAAATGAGCTCGCATCCTTAGATCCCATGATCGAGTGGTCTCACAGCCCAAATAATCCTACATACACTCCGCGTTCTTGCAAGTTGACGAGATCAGCTAGGATAATCCCTGTGAGAGATTGGATGCCACCTCCACCCAAACCTTGTATGGTCCTCCCTGCAATCAGCATATTCATACTATTCGCACCACCACAAATGCCACTGCCGAGCGCAAAGAGACCTATGGTTACCAGAATAGCAGGACGCCGACCGAACGTCTGAGCGAGGCCACCGCTCATTGGGAGGAACGCAGTGGAAGCAAGCGCATAAGCAGAGCCCACCCAGGTGAACTGAGAGGCATGGAAATCATTGGCGATAGTAGGAAGTGCGGTAGAGACCGAGGATAACTCGAGGGCAGAGAGAGAAAGGCAGATACACATGGAAGCGAAGACGAGCCAAAATCGAACGTCTTTCTTGGGCGGTGCTGGGTTTGACTGGACAACCTTGTCACCATTGTCGAATGACCGGGTCTGTGGAAGACCACTTGAGGTTGCGAGGGTCATGATGAGACTTTCTAGTAACTGATGCCCTCGAAGGGTAAGGTGGAGGCTTGAGAAACGCACGCTGGTGCATTTTCGTTAGTTCCATTTAATGCTCAGATACCGCCACGGATACGGCGTCATATGGCGAAACTGAAGGTGGGAAAGATGGAAGAATACGTTGCAAAATATTAAGATGCCGCCGGGCCTCATGCCACCCTACCTCGTGTCAGACAGGCGTTTGGAAGATGCTAGTGCGACATACACTGATTGTTGCTCTTTTGAAGCTCCGTTGGACTGGTTTGCAGGCCATGCGCGAGTCGGTACTAGGAAATTTGGAGGGCCATACCAATCAGTAGAATGGCAGAAATGGACGGTTCATGGTTCCAAAAAACGTACTTAGCTTACAACACGACTTACGAAAGGTACTTCTAAACGGAGAGTGGTGTACGTACCATGAAAAACATGTTATGTACTCGGAACGCTTCCGATCCGCAGAATCAAATGGAGCTACTAAAGAGTTGCCAGTTTGGAAAGGTTGGACTTGCGACGTCCTCCGAGTCCGAGCGTAGTCTCCCTGTTCGCTCGGCGACGACCTCTGGGTAAGCTGAAGCATGATATTCCTGGACCCGGAGGGGACATGTTTGGTTTGCAAACCATTAATGCGTGGGAGAAAAAAAACGGACGCCCGTGGGAGTTGGGGGTTGCGACCCCTCTCTCTCCCTTGAAGTAGATCAATGTAGCACGCTAGGATCATTTTTGATCGTGTATTTCGAAACCGACTCCTATACTTGATTCTGGCTCGGGTGTGGGACTCATGCACATGTCAGATCCTCGACTCTAAAATGATCAGACTCTTCCTGTTCCGCGCCACCACCGGCAGGGATGGGGAAACACTTACAGCACCTCACCGGAGACAACGCAATGCCGACGGGGCACCTGGCCACCTCTCAGATTGGCATGGGCACGGACTCCGTCTCGACGGATCGAAGCGATAACACGAATGGCGTATCGAACGCGTCATGCTCTATGCCTACTCGGTCGAGACAATAATACTAAAAGAAAGGTTACGTGTGAGGACGTCACGCGCGGGAGACGGCCGAGATGAGATAAGTATATGACGGGTGGGTATGACATATACAGTATGATGACAGTGCTCCGACTTGGATTCAACCCAACGGATTGTGCGAGGTAGAGTTCGTCGGATGGGTGTATAAGACCCTGATGAGGCAATTACAAGCAGATAAGAGGAGTGAGGGGCAGACAACATCCCCGTGAGGAGTTAAGGAATTGACCCCATATGAGGCTATAGATTCTGGATTTGGACTATCAGAAATTGTTTCTCGTCCTGTCGATAAGCATCAGATACCTGTTCCGAGGTAGGAAGCGTAAGTGTATACGTACGCTAAACTGTTCGTCCTCCTTATCGTTATGAAAGTTCTTCAAGAACGTAAGCAATTTCTCCTTATTTCGCCGGAGTATTGTCTCAATTTGGGGTGGTTTCTTTGGATTGGCAACGAAAACCTGTACAGATGTCGAACACGTCGAAAAAGAGAGATAAGCAAGGGAAACAGACCTTGAAGACGTGAAACGCTTCGAATTGAATGTTCTTGCTCTTGCTGCGCAGCATGTTCATCATCATCTTGAGGTTCGCCTCCTGAGCGATATACCGTGTCATGACGTTGAAATTGGCACGATCGAGCAGTATCTCGCCGAGAAGTTTGAGCGATTGCCGTTTGGTGACGTAGTTGTCTGAGAGGATGAGTGTCGTAAAAGACGCGAAGAACTGTTCGGGGTCAACGCGGGAGGAGATGAGGGGGAGGAAAAACGTACTCTATCGTAGTTCTTATCCAGGTATTCTGCCACCATGGGCTTGTGGCGGGTAAGCGTCTCCTTCAAGTTAGCGAATGCGTCACACGAGACGCCAAACGAAGTCGACTCGATGTGGTGTGGAAACGTGTAAAATCTAACCCGAGGTCAGCGAAGGTCGATGCACGATGTGGCCACGCTCACTGTTCAGAGTGGAGTAGGATCTTTGCGAGCTGTTCGTGTCGAAGCATCTCGCGGAGGATCATGCCCGTATTAAGTGCGATCTCTTCGTTGGCGTATCCAGCGAGCGCAGCAAAGATAACCTCCTCGTGTCGTGCACAAATATACTCGACAGTGGGTAAACGAGCGCCGATCTGACGCCGGAGGAGGTTGTTGAATATCTGCACGACATCTTTCCGAGACTCGAAATCAAAGCGTGCGATGTTCTGGACGAGGATGAGGAGTAAGTCGGTGGTGTAAGTCTCTTGGGCGAGCTGGGCGATCAGTTCGGGGACGGGTTCTGTGACTTGGCGCTTAGGCATGGGTTGGGGTGCCAAGACGAAGGGAAGGAAGCAAGGACGTACCACCGTCGCCATAGAGAATAGCCTTGACGGCTTGGAGGTTCCTGGCTACTTCCTCGCTCGCCTGAAGAGCGCGATGCGACGATTGGGTCTTGCAGAGCGACAAGGACTGCTTGGTTGACCCACCTTTCTCCTAGACTCGTTGCCTGGTGGGCCAGAGTCGAGTTTTGGGATGGCATCTCGAAGACCCCGCACGAGGTCCGGCGGTGTTCGAGGCTTCGTCTTGAAGAAGTTCATAGGAAGATATCAGCGAGACCAATACGCCTGGCTGGCGTTTGCTATCTCAAAGAGCTGAGAGACAGACGATGAGGTGGGTTTGACACATGCCCAACCTGGTTCAAGCCACACAGCCCATGGCCATGCCTTTTTCGACCCTTCCCACCTTTCCTCAGAACTTGCCAGATCGGTCTCATCGCGCTCTATAGCCTCGCACAGAACCCCTCAACGAGCATGTTTTATTGTTCGGGGCGGCAGTCCTCCAATGCTCAGGTTCGATTTTCTCACAGCATCGACATCAGCTCCAGGGGGAGGAACTGTCTCGCAGACGCCTGTCATCGTCAAATAACCAATGTATATTACCTTCAAGGACCAGTGCAGGTTTTCTTAGGGCTTTCGTCGAGCGACTGTCACTCACAAACATTCCTGCACTGGTCGATCGCCTTATCCATCCAGAAGAGAAAACAACCTGCGGCTCCTCTTACGATTAGGAGGTGGTTTCATCCTCCGGTGAGGGAAACACTGCCCTGGTTTCGAACAGCATCCAAGGTCTGTCACGCCGTCTGACACACCCGCTCGTGTACCCGTTTCCCCACTGCGACCCCGCCAGATCTGTCAAAGTGAATACCCCGGTATGTTCGGGATGCCCATGTAGAGTGAGCCGCATGGTCACCCCGACGATATCGGCGACGTTGACTCCCCTGCCCCAACACATACACTTTCTTACACTTTCTTACGACGTCGAAGTGAATCATCAAACATCTGGTACGTGCGCGTACCTGCCGGTGGTGACAACTAATGGCTGTACTCTGCCAATCCGAAGGCGCCACGGTTAATACGATGCTGTGTATAGATGGCGTGCGTATCACATTCGCAGATGGTCGGAATCTGACGTGACCTAGGACGTATATCGGTAATACCCCCATTTACGGCTCGCGGACAAAGACATCCACCCTAACGACCCCACAGCAATGACAGGACAAATTACAGCTCAGTTACTCATCAACCCGGCGGCCGCTTCCTTGGCTCTAGTCACGCCGAGCGGCGTAGGTGGCGTCGCGATCGTCGTACTATCGCTTACCACAAGTTTGGCCTACATGCAACAAGAGGAAGGCCTTCTGTGGACACTTAGCCTGACTTGGTCGTGCCACCAATCGGTGCCATGGGTCTTACTGATATTCTATGATCCAAGTTTTAATCGCTGACTACACATTTCTGAGTGCTTAGTCAAAATGATTTGTTATGCGGGCATGGTTCATAATCGAAAGCATATATCCCGTCAGAATGGATAGAAAAATCTCACCATTCTATGTGACTTCATTTTTATGCAGGTCAGCAAGCACGCTGGGTCACTGAGCATGGGAGACTTGTCTGATGGCATGGCCGCCAAAGTTCTTGTACCAGATAGTATATAACAAGTGGGACAATATATATGATATAATGACAGCACTCCGAGATGTGTCCGGCTCAGTGGATTGTGTGAGGTATAGCTGATGGTATGGGCGTATAAAACCCTGTTTTTGAGATGGTCATCGGCAGATAAGAAGACTGAGATGTCAAACATTCGCGTGGGTGACACGAGGGAAGTCGAAGAAATTACCCCCACATGGAGCTATAGACTCTGGATCTGGGCTATCAAGAATTGCTTCTCGTCCTGTCGATGGCAGGTCGAAACGTCAAACACCCATCTATAGTTAGGAAGCCGAAAGCGCATACGCACGCTAAACTGTCCGTCTTCCTTGTCGTTTTGAAAGTTCTCAAAGAACTTGAGCAATTTCTCCTTGTTTCGCCGGAGTATCGTTTCGATTTCGGGCGGTTTCTTCGGATTGGCGACGAAGACCTGTACAGAGGCGTCGGACGCGCTGCGAGGTCGGAGAGAGGCCGGGAGAACGAACCTTGAAGACGTGAAACACTTCGAACTGAACGTTCTTGCTCTTGCTGCGCAGGAGATTCATTATCGTCTTGAGGTTCTCCTCCTGAGCGATATAGCGCGTCATGACGTTGAAATGGGCACGATCGAGCAGTATTTCTCCGAGAAGTTTGATCGACTGCCGTTGTGTGA
>JBBPMW010001231.1:0-11073 GCA_038090535.1 Tylopilus alboater | reverse complement strand
CGACCAACGGCCTTTGGGAAGTGCATTCGAGACGATAACTGAGGAGCACATAGATGATCAATATTCTGCGATAGGCGAACCGCCTCCGTTCCCTGATCTTTCCAGTACCACCCTGACAACCCCACGAACACGAACAGCGGAGCTCGCTTCCCGCCTTGGGCTGTCATTTGGACGGTCCACCACACGCGGTCGAGATGCAGCATCTCTCCAACCCCCCTCAGATGCATTACTTCCCAAACGTCATTCATTTGCAGAATCCCTTCGACCCCCTTCGACTCTGACGCCGAGTGACAAAGAGCTGATGGCCCTGCGAGTCATCGCTCGACTGAGACAGCCATTCGGTGCGCTGTTGCTCACACCTGATTTTGGCAACGTGGCAGCATACAGGAGGATTGTGCCGGAGAGTCTGATCACCGTTCAGGTACAGGAGATAACACCGGTCATATTGGACAAGTTGGTAGATAGCATACACGTACTGGACGTGCTTTGACGACGACTACGCGCTCCTGGGTCCGACTCGGTGGCATTAGTAGTTTCCCTCGTATGACTCTTTCTTTTTACCTCGCGATCTCAGGTTTCATATTCATTTTGTACACATGTCCACGACACAAGTACGAAATGTCATGGATAAGGTAACGGGTAATTCTTCCATTTGCATGCTCAGTAGCTTCAGGGAGACTCAGATAGTCTGAGCGATCGGACGCCGGTTTTTTTTGTCTCCGTTGCTCCCCGAGCCAGTTTATAAAGACGTTCAGGTTTCATGAACTGGTTCCCGCCGGCTAATGAGGACAGGTATGGTTATCCGGCGGTCTCTTTTGTGATCTGACGATCACCATGTATATGACGCTCATCGTACGCTTCGACTTACTGTTGCGCATTTTTTCGTTAACGCTATAGCTCGAGCCTGCGCACCAGATTGCGCTTTCGAAATACGTTACTCCGCCTCGATCAAGCTCGTCAGACGGGCGATCGAGATGGGTCTCATCACGACGACAGCTGCCGTCATTGAACTCGTCGATCGTGCTTGCGACCGCGTTTCCGGTCCCGTGCGGCGTTCCCGCCGAGTGTCTTGCTACAGAAAATGTATTTCATATTATATCCAGGCTGCATGCCCTGCTCCGAGTTTTCCGTGCACGTATGTATGTATTGTTCGCATTGTGCCCCCTCCGAATGTCTAGCTACGCCAAATGCCTGCTCGCGACGCTCAACGCGTGCCTCGTACTGCGGAGCACGACCGACAAGCACACGCCGGTGGCAGTATAGGAATGCACTGCGTACTGACATCCCGTCGCGGTCGGGACAGACGGGGCAACCAAATGAACGTGATTCAGATTCATACAGAGGTGGAGAAGGACATCGAGTCGGGAGCGTATCCTATGGTGAGCGGCCTCTTCTTTGGTGCTGGGAATCCTGATATTGATTTGGATTTGGACGCTAGGACGAGAAACGGGAGCATAAGCGGGGATATATGGCGGTGTCAATTTGCCTTGGCGGCTAGCATCGGTAACTCGTTTTTAATTTCGACTCTGTCCTCCCTCTTGGTCGGTATGCTCTGAATGAGAACGAGAACGAGATGCCACCGGTTCACCTCTGGCATGGGCAATTCAATTCGAATGCGCCATGCCTCTCAAGCCTCGATCAATGACTCAATGATCGTGCCCTCGGCCCGTGCGTCCGAGTTGTGAGTGTGGGTTTGGGGTAACCCCTCTAGCGGTGGGACCTGCGCGGTTGTGCCAACCATTCTGTCTCGTCAGGTGGGATATGGCCTGCGACAGGCGCGGCGGATCTATAGGTGTTCCGCGGGTCACTGCCCGTGAGGTCCCCGAGCCCTTTGTTGATGGTCAGCGGCCACTTTTCAGCATGTTGAACGTCGATATCATTCTACGGTTAGAATTCATGCGCATTGCGTACCATGGTTGAACAGGCAAAGACAAATGGTACACGAGCGTAAAGCATGAAGGGGGACATATCTGCACACACCTGTCAACGTCCCATTTCCGATAGGACAGGTGCGGGGCAGGAGAATGACACGCTCACTGCACAGCCATATGGATGGTCCTCGCCGCAAACATCAAACCAGTGCAACAAGGCACGTTGAATATGCGCCTCGAACCGGGTGGGGATGAAGGCCATGCCGAATATGCCGAACGCTGCAATGTGGTACCTAAATCGCTTTTATAGATCTCTACTAGTGACCCACGATGGAGAGTGGGGTGGCAGGAAACGGGTGACGACCTGTCGGCCACGCAGGTGGTTCTTTGGCGGAGGAATGATTCCTCGGTGGAAACATGTCCAGATGAACAAGCGCCAAAAACACGAGGCGAAGAAGCGTGGGCACTGATCTATACATATTAAGGAGGGGCAACGTATATATAATGCGGAAAGATCCAAACCACAACTTGTTCGTTGACGTTAACCATTGCCTTGTTACCCTGTGTCCCTCATGGCTTTGGCGTCAATAATGGCCGGTGCGTACAGATGATATGGGGGTGTGCTCATGCTGACTGTTGGACAAGAGCGCTCCGCGTCCATGGAAATCGACGCCGATCAATCCACATACGCGGTGACGTTTGCAGAAAACGGGGAGTATCTTTTTAGCGGCGGTCGCAAGGGGTTTCAAGTGTGGCGAGTTGAAGACGGCCAACCCATGGCAACGTTGGATACGCGGACTGTCACCTGTCTTGCTGTGTCCACGAATGGCAAGTTGATCGCCGCGGGGACAAGAAGGGGCTACGTCTTTGTGTGGAAGACAGGGACATACGAACAAATCTTGAAGTACAGCAAGGATTCCGAGAACATCAACGGCGTCGATTTCTCGCCCGACTCGACTCAACTTGTCTCCGCATCTGTGAACTGCACAGCCACAGTTTGGGACCTGGCGACAAACAAACAAGCACAAACACTGTCTCACGACCATTTTTGGGTGCTAGCAGCGAAGTACTCGTCGCAGGGCGATCGAATAGCAACTGCCACTTCCCATTCCATTCGAGTCTGGGACAGCAAAGGTGGTTCCTTGCTCGTGGACATCCCAGTAACAGTTACCCCATCCTACAACGGTGGTCTGCTCTGGTTCGACAACGACCTCTATGTCATATCTGGCGGCACAATCAAGCAATTTGAAGCGTCCACCTGGTCAGCGGTCTCGGAGTGGCCTGTTCCAGATACTCACATACGCTCGTGCATTGCGATATCAAAGCATGGGCAATTCATCGCATACTCTTCACTAGATTGCGTGTCGTTTTGGGACATGTCGACACACACACTGCTCGGTCGAACGCAACACGTTCAAAAGATACGTTCTATTGCGCTCTCCCCGGACGACCGGTTTCTTGCAATTGCTGGATTCGATGGAAAGATTGTCATGAAAGATGTCATAGATGGCTTGCCTTCAACTTATTCCACTGTAAGTATCCTATCTTGTTGAATCACATGGTGTATCCGGACTGTTTTACTACAAATCTCCTTTGTTTCGACCATTATTCAACATAGAGCTGATTGATTTGTCTTCAGGCAGCGTTCATTGACATCACGGACACATCACTTGACTCTTGGAGACAGGGCCGGCTTGCGGACACGGAAACATCGTTGACGAGAACAATCTCCGATTCCACGCACAGAAGCCATCTCGCACTGGCTAACAGAGCCCTCGTACGATCGCAGCTGCATCTCTGGGATCAAGCGATCGACGATGCCGAAAACGTGCGTCCTGATTTGCTCTCCCACTCACTCATGAGTCATGCTCGTTTTAAATGCCTTCAAGTCGATCAAGATTCGACCGTCTGCCATTGGCTACATCGCAAAGAGCGTTGCGCTCATCGCAAGTGGTCAAAATGAGGACGGCTGTCGCGTGTTTGACTTGGCATTCAGGTACTGTGCTCCGATCCACCTGGATCATCTTCTTTTGATCAAGGTGCGTATTTGCCGCGCTCCCGCACTTGAAGGTCCTTCAGCTGTTCATCTCACTCAGGCTGTCGTTCTGTTTATGGCCGGAAAGCATGATGATGCGGTGTCCCGCGTTGGCGACCTCATTGCTACAGTGGAGTTACACCCAATATTCCATTTGATTCAGGCATGTGCATAACGCGCTGCCCCAACTACAACGTTACCACTGACATTCCCAACAGGCACATATGTATCTTTTCCTTGGAAACTCACATATAGAGAGGGATGACCACAAGGGCGCGGTACATTTTTTCCAGCGTGCACGAGCCCATACGCGATACGGCGTGAAGTTTGGTCCCCTAGATATCTCGCTGGTAAGCTCCTATCGATTGTTTGGCGACGTGTAGGCAACGGTCACCATCTTCGACAGATATCTGGTTGGAGGTTCGATGATCTCAGCATCAAAATTCGATTGCGTCTTTGTGAAGCCCTGTATGCAGCAGGTCGCACCAAGGATGCAGGCAAACCACTCCTCGAGCTGGTAAATACCTTTGACAAAGAGGGCTACACGAGCGGACCCCTGGCTGAGTGGATTTCTGGTGAGGTGATGTCTAGCTGTTTGTTTTCATGAATTTAAGCTTTTCTGTCAGACTTCACGCGACAATGTCTCTCGACCCCCGAGACCGAGCAGGACACAGCATGGGAGGAAAGCACCCTCGATAATGTTCCAGCTCTAAATTCGCAGACCCTTTCGAGGGTGTGGGCCGATGCTACATTGGCGAGTCACTCATGGAAAGACGCCTTGATCACCGCCGCCCGCGTGAGTATCTCCTTTTATCCCGATATTCTTCTGAGTCTGACGCTCCTGATCTGAAGTTCGTGGTTCCAAGACTCATGATCTATCGGGTGATATGCGAACGCCTTGAAACCATCGACCACATAACTGACGCAATCGAGTGTTTTCACCAAATGAATGATGCATTGGCGCGGGAGACAATCACAAATGACAAGCAGGCGAAATGGGCTGTAGGTGAGAAGTCAGGTATACTGTTGCAGGCAGTGTTATATGATTAATCTCCTGTAGACTTCAAGCAGCGTTGCGCTGAAAAGCTGGAGCGCTTTGGAGGTAAAGCGGTGGATGCTCAACAACACGACGATGCAATTATTCAGTATTCAGCTGCATTGTCCCTTGGTCCTGCCGTCCCTCAGGACATTCTGATCAAGCGATGCAAGGTATATATGGCAAAGGGGTTATGGGAAGAGGCTTTAGATGATACAAACAAGGTACGTCATGTCTGTCTTGTAGGTTTGATCCTGTCGACACAAAATCATTAGTTGATGGCCCTCGATCCCTCGTCCCAATGGGGTTACGAAACAGTGTTGACGGAGTGGGCGAAGATAACATTGACGGATGAATCATGGAATAATACCTTGGCAACTGCTGGCAATGTAGGCGTGTTCCCTAATTGATATATATGCGAAATTAATGTTTGGATTTGAAGTTCAAAGTACCAAGATTGACAATATATCAGGTCTTGTGTGAGCGTCTCGAAACGGTCGACCGCGTAATAGACGCGACCGAGTGTTTCCAGGAAATGACAAATGAGCCGGCGCAGGAAACACAAGGCAATAAAGTGAAATGGATTCTTGGTGAGTGACCGTACCTATAAACAGGTCGGATCTACGTGACGATATTCCGTCAGAATTCAAATCACGTTGTTGCGGAAAGCTGGAGTTCCTTGGGAATTCTGCGATGGATATCGAGCAATATGACGATGCCATCTCCCGATATTCGGCTGCACTGTCCCTCGATCCCGCCGTACCACAGGGTCTCTTCATCAAGCGAAGCAAGGCTTACATAGCTAGTGGTCTGTGGGAGGCAGCATTGAATGACGCAAACAAGGTATGTTGCTTTGTCTCACGCAGACTAGTTCTTGTCAATAGATCATCACTAGGCGATCGAGCTCGATCCGTTGTCCCCATGGGGCTATGAGATGAAACATGCAGCATTACACAGGGCGGGAGACTATGAAAACGCAATCAATGTCTTCGAGACGATGCTGTCAAATATGTCACATTCATCTGATCCAGAGATTCACGGTGAGGGTGTCCTCATCATGCTTAAGTTCATCTACCGATCATGTCTTCCAGAGCTTCACCGCCAGTACATAAAGGCGCGAATGGCTATCCGGGGGGTTGTTCAGGATGCCATCCGTGACTCTCCACGTGTGCTCATTAACACCACCTCTGGCCGACTCCTCGACAAATCTGAACAGGCTTCCGCATTTGAATCGCTTCCAGTCTTCCACAAGATGATCTCCTCCATGATGACCCGTATCGACCATGACCAGATCAAACGCCACGTGACAGAGTACTATCGTTATGCCATGTTCTCGCACAAGTGGGAGGACAATGAACCTCTGTTCGAGAAAGTCGTACACATCGTGGTGGACGATCTTGAAGAATCGCCCACCAATGACAAACTTCGAATGTTCTGCAAGATCGTGCGGGATGCCGGGTTGCATTGGGCATGGAGTGATACATGTTGCATCAACAAGGCAGATCATTTCGTGCTCCAAGAAGCCCTGGTTGCCATGTTCAAGTGGTACCAAGGTTCTACTTTAACACTTGTCTATCTCTGCGACGTTCCGTGGCGGCGTCTTGTTGACAGCATCTGGAACTCTCGTGCCTGGACATTCCAGGAATATCACGCATCCAAGGTGGTTCGGTTCTACAACAAGGACTGGACACTATATCTGAACCTTGACATTCCAAATCACAAAGAGTCACCGGAGATTGTCTCGCAGATGGAGGAGGCAACGGGTATTTCGGCGCGAGCATTGATGGCACTCCGACCTGGGCTAGATGACATACGGGAAAAGTTATGTCTAGCCTCGACACGACAAACAACCCTCGTCGAGGACACAGCATACTCATTGCTTGGGATATTCTCCATGTCCTTGCCAGTCGTATATGGCGAGGGCGACCAAGCACTCGGGAAACTATTATCACAGCTACTGACGAGCTCGGGAGACACGAGCATCCTTGCATGGACCGGGAAATCGGGAAGCTTCAACAGTTGCCTCCCAAGCAGCGTCGTTGTGTTCAAAGAGTTGCCGACTTCGCACATTCCACAGGTCACCACAAGTGCCGAAATGAAGACCACCACCACTGGATTGCGCAACACTTTACCCGATTTCACTTCAGTCACAAGATTCTATGATCGACTCAATGAACTGCGTGTACCGTCGTTTGCAGGAAGACGGATGACACTGCCATGCATTATTTTCAAGCTCGGGCCTTTGTCGGTTTCTCGGAGCACGTCGGAACAAGTCTTTCGCGCACAGACGACTGCACTCGGGATTGTGGAGATCAGGACAGAGGAAGATCTTTTTCGATTCAAATCCTTATACCTCATTCACCCATGGATCGACTTTCTCCTCGATCAACGGCCTCTGGGAAGTGCATTCGAGACAATAACTGAGGTGAACACAGACGATCAATATTCTACGATCGACGAGCCACCTCCGTTCCCTGGTCCTTCCAGTACCACTTTGACAACCCCACGATCACGAACAGCGGAGCTCGCTTCCCGCCTTGGGCTGTCGTTTGGACGGTCCACCACACGCGGTCGAGATGCAGCATCTCTCCAACCCCCCTCAGATGCATTACTTCCCAGACGCCATTCATTTGCGGAATCCCTTCGGCCCCCTTCGACTCTGACGCCGAGTGACAAAGAGATGCTGGCCCTGCGAGTCATCGCTCGACTGAGACAGCCGTTCGGTGCGCTGTTGCTCACACCCGATTTTGGCAACGTGGCAGCATATAGGAGGGTCGTGCCGGAGAGTCTGATCACCGTTCGGGTACAGGAGATAACACCGGTCATATTGGACAAGCTGATAGACAGCATACGCGTACTGGATGTCCTTTGAGGACGACTACGCGCTTGTGCGTCCGAGCGTCATTCGTTTCCCCTCCATGATCGTTGAATATTGGTGATCGTTGCTTTGACGGACGTTCGAGATCCTCTCCATCGCGGTTATTGCTGGTTGTAGTCCTCCCATCTCATTCGTCACCTTATCGAACCTGTTTTGTAACCCTCTTCTGTCTTCGACATCACCCAGTACAAATGACTGTCTCTTGAATCGATATTTCACGCTTGCGATACGTATATCGCTGATTGTCTGCTTGAGACGGGCCATCGACCCACCGCATTCAATTACGTTTGCGTCGAAGACTCGTGGTAGTTAAGAGGTCGTGACATCCCGCCTCGAAGTGTATGATGCTCAATTCGTGCACGTTAGTCTCGATTGCACCGTCATCGCTCGCTACTCTGCTTTTTTGAGTGATCCCGCAGCTGGTGATCCTTACCTTGATTGTGACGAATCTAAGGACCATACCTGAGCTGGAAAAGCGGACTGGATTTTCAGTACGTGATCCCGCTTCTACATACGATCTGTCGTCGAGAATCAAAGGGTATTGCGCTGCCATTCTCGTTATGACTCACTGCAGGTATATCCGAATCGAGGTGGACATTCGCCCGATTGCATCTAAGGTGCAGAGTAGTTGGGATCAAGAACTTGAACAATGATTACCTCTCGCATTATCGCTGACGATACCAGCACCAGACACGTGAATATAGAGGGGAAGCTTCCCTGGTTGTTTTTCGAGCCCATGTTCAGTGGAAAAAGCGCGGTAGGCGCACTGAAATAGCGTAGTTCACGTTCAGCCTGAGGAAGCGGCCGAAGATCATGTTCCGTTTCTTCGTCGGCTGTGCCCATTGATGTCGGGAGAACGAGACTTTAAATGTATCGAAAACGACCCCTTCTGTGGTTCCCTTCGCTCCCAGGTAGCACTACGAAGAAGGGCGACGACACGGAGCTGGGGAAACTTATTGTTCAGCAATAGTAAAAACTGGGAGTCGAGGTACCGGCTCCTGAGGAGAAAACGGTCTGAGGTTGGGTAGACATGTTCAGTGGAGAAAGCGCGGTAGTAAGCGCACTGAAATAGGGTGGTTCGCGTTCAGAAAGCCGCCGAAAATCGTGTTCCCCTTCTTCGTCGACTGCGCCCGTGGACGTCAGGACGACGAGACTTCAATGTATCGAAGACGCCCCCTAGTTTGGAGGTTTGGCGACCAAAAGATGAGGCGTTGGGGAAATGCTACTGCTACTCAGTCAGTATTATGGCCTTCAGGGTCGTATCCACTGACCCTCTTCGGTTGCCATCACAGTACGATCAGCAGGCCGAACTTATCCTTGTCTGTCGTTGAAACTCCTATCGTGTGGCATGTAATTTTTAGACAGTAGCGGGAGTGCCGCTATGGGCATGGACCTGAGTGGCTTGTCCCGACGTTGACTACCGATAGTACAGACCGTCGGTAATGAAAGAACCTAGGCGTCACACTCACGGGGAGGTAGACCAAAATACCTACCTAGTCAGGTCGCCAGACTCAGGAGAGGGGTCCCCGGTAACGGGCGATAGAATCGCGCACACATATGTAGGTACTTACCTTACGTTTTGCACAGAGAGCACCCCGATCGGCCTGAAAAATCCCGATAATCCCTCCCATGCTTCTAAAAATCTCTGTCGGGAGACGTTACTTCCCGAAAAATGGCGACGCAATCAAGGGAAAACCAGGAAAAATTTATTCTCACAGGATCGGTTTCGTCAGTCCATGCAAAAGGCCTGACGGTGACCCGAGAACTTTCGTTGACTCGGTAATCAATGACTACCCAGTGTGAGTTGGTACTGGAAAGTTCGGATATTCCGGCTTCGGCTCTCGTGGTGGAGTATTTGATTTCGTTGCTGATCAGTGACGTCGGCCACCGGGATAGTTTCAAAGACGCAAACAATATCGTTAGTAGTTACATACATGCTTTTAGATGTACGTGACAAACCATGTCCCAAGCAACTCAATGCATGTGGCTTTAGAGGCTAACAGCGTGCCTTCCAATTAGTACGTAGCCAAGTCGATGCCCTGAGCCTGAATGTTGGCCAAAAATATCCTTTCCTCAGCGAAAATAAGGAGACCAGACTTGGTGAAGATCATCTCCGCGGACGTGCTGTTTAAAAAGAATTTCCCGATCAGCCTGCCCCCAGAGTTCCATACCTGTGTTCCGTCCCCACAACCTGAATACACGTTGCCGTTCGTGTCAAGTTGGATGCCGTCTGGGATGCCGGAATCGCTGTAGGCAAAGACGCGACGGTTTTTGAACGACTGGGTCACTGGGTCGACGTCATATTGGTAACTGTTGCAAGAAGAGTAAGGATACCTGAAGATAAACTTGAATGTGTCCAAGGAAACTCACATTGTAGCAGGATACGTCTGGTTGTTTCCAAACAAACCATTGGCTACTCCCGTGTCGGTCCTGAATATTGATTTGTAAATCATCGCAGGAGATTAAGCCAAGATATCATATCCTGCTTACACGAATGCAGTCCTGCCGTCTGGGGTAAAAGCGATCCCGTTTGGGTGTACGAATTGGTCCGCGATAACTCGGACTTGACCAGTCAATGGATCGAAGCGGTAGACCTGGGAAGGTAACATTGGTTCTGGACGGAAGTCAAACATCCAGCCATATCTACATGGGCTTGTCAGCTTTGCCCACCTCCAACGTGGTTCGGGAGAACTTACGTGGGGTCCGTGAAAAACATGATTTCAGTGCCAGGTAATACTTTGATATCGTTTAGTGAGTTGAATTGTCTGCCGTAGAAGTTATCCAGGAGGACAGTAGTATTGAAGGGTGGGATTGGGTTCACGAGGACGATTGAAGGAGGCAAAAGGCCACGTCCCGACGTGATAAAGAGAAGATTCCCCTTGTATGGGCCCGTGCCTCCATTCACCATCTGTACAGTGTCAGAAAGGTTCAACTGAACAGCCGTCAGCGATTCGATCCTGTATTCACAGTAAATCCTGCTCACAGTTTGGATTTGTATGTTCACTCCACCCGTAGTAGTGGCAAGCGCATTGTCGACTTCTGTCATATTGAGCATCGAGACGACGCTATTATTGTACCAGCTACTATATCCAAGAGAACCGCCATCGTTGCTAGAGAAGAAAACGACGTTGAGGTCAGGCACGTAGATCGGCGCTTCGTGAGCAAAGGCAAAGCCTGGGTTCGACACGACAAGCCGAATGGTTGCACTGGGTCCTGTTATGTCGAGGAAGGAGGG
The DNA here is from genome assembly GCA_038090535.1 of Tylopilus alboater. Taxonomy (NCBI): domain Eukaryota; kingdom Fungi; phylum Basidiomycota; class Agaricomycetes; order Boletales; family Boletaceae; genus Tylopilus; species Tylopilus alboater. Next base: position 18 of record JBBPMW010001231.1, on the reverse strand, counting down.
ATCGAAGACTTGGATAAA
>JBBPMW010001230.1:0-11076 GCA_038090535.1 Tylopilus alboater | reverse complement strand
TGGCCAAGCCATGGCATGGCGTCGTCCGGCAGACTAGTAGGTTATCTCATTACAGTTCCGCCGACCCTTCAGCTAGCTGACTAATCTTGTCCTCGTGAGCACCTTGAAAATATTGGTTATGTGCGTCATTTACCTCCAATCTGTTACCCTCGTCTCAGCCTGAACGATGTCCAGTGCAAATAACTCCCCCCCTCAGACCGTTGACTCTAATCTTCTGATGCAACTAGGGATCTGCACGGGTACAGCAACCCGCCACGGGTCACGGGTACGGGTATGCACGGGTACGGGTACGGGTTGGACCGCAACAACCCGTGGACCCGTGACCCGTGGGTACTCTACCCGTGTGAATTTTATACCTACTTTGTGTGCAGCGTGATGACACCAGCAGCGTCGTGTACTAGTGACAGTTCAACGTTCACCGGGAACGTTCACCGCCACGTCTGCGTGCGCATGAGCACGCGGCTGGACACAGACAGTAATGTTTGTGTCTGCACGCCTGCTTGTGCACTCGCTTGCTCGTTCAACAACAACAACTCGCCTCGCCCACCTTCCCTCCACACGGAACGACAATGACGACAACGCAACGGCACAACGACAGACGTGACAACGCGCCCTCTCCCTCTCCCTCTACGACATGATGAGGTCACGCCCTCGCCCATCCTTCCTCCTCCCTCATTCACCTTGCAACGACGACCACTGGCCCTGGCCCCAGCTCTCTCCCTCTCCCAACTCACGACACGGCGACACGACGACGACAACGTGACAACACAATGACAATGGCGATGGGCGCACCCTCGTCCTTGCCCTCTCCCTCTCCCTCACCAACGACACGATGACGCGGCCCCGCTGCTCCCGGCCCTCACTCAACCCCCCCATCCCTTCCCGTTTGCGTTTGCATGTGAACGGTTGTGGTTGTGCACCCTCCGACGACGTGCCTTAGCCCTCTCCCTTTCCCAACTCACAGCATGCTCCTGGCCCTCACTCAACCCCCCCATCCCTTCCCATTCGCATTTGCATGCAAATGGTCGTGATCGTGCACCCTCCGACGCCGTGCCCTGGCCCTCTCCCTTTTCCAACTCACGGCGCAACGACGACAGCGATGGCTTGCCCCTGCCCTCTCCCTCTCCCTCACCGACCTCGGACATGACAACGCGACCCCACTCGGGCCACTCCTGGCCCCCATCCCTTCGGCGGTGCCACTCCCGTTCGCATTTGTATGCGAGCGGTCACGGTCATGCACCCTCCGATGATGGGCATTGGGTGCTGCCGCACTGGTGCTCTCCCTCTCCCAACTCACGACACGCTCGCTCAACCCCCACCCACTCCCGGCCCTTACTCAATCCCCATCCCCTCCATTTGCCTACAAACACGAACGCGAATGCTGACGACAGCGTTCGCATTTGTGTTTGTATTTGAGCGGTCATGGTTGCACACCGTGGGTCAACCCATTACGGGTTGGTACCCGTTTACCCGCGATGAGTGTTGGAATTTATTCCACATATGGTAATTACTGATTACATAATCAAGTACTTACATCGCACCATCTACCTTTAGTTTTACTTAGTGACTACTGAGTATTCTACAGGTACTTACCTTTCTATCTAACATAGTGACTACTGAGTATTCTACAGGTTATGAGCCCTGCTGCTCCTCAGTAACCCAAGAGCTCACTCCTCTGACATGTTCCCACAGACGATCCAGGTTGGGAAGAAAGTTGTCGAAGTTCCCGCACTCGACAGGAATGGCAAGAATTGGACCACGTACCGCGAGACGCTCACTGAGGCAGCGCGGGTACTCAGAGTGGCCAATTACCTCAGCGACGTCAAGCCCGTACCTTTCGACCTGATGCGAGACGTCAAGATTCGTCGCATCATCCTGTCCACAGTACCACCATCCTTATTTCGAGTCTGCCAGCTAGCAGAACTCGATTCATCATCAGCATGCTTCAAGGCACTCAAAATTTTATTTGAGCAAGTGTCTACTACAGCTACGACGACGGTACTACAGGACGGACGGAGCCACGACAGTGCGGCGCGGGTGGCTGTGCACAGTGCCAGAACACCTGCCAACCACACGCGCACGCAGCGCATAGCCAACGACACGGCGTGCACGAGCGGCGGAGTCAGTCACGAGGCAGGACGACAACAACAACACAGGAACTTACCCAGTAGCGGAACGCGTCACGAAGACGCACGGATGGACCGCGGGAGAGTCAGAACGGAGAGTAGAGCGGGTACCCAGCGGTCAGGCGAAACACCGTGCGGGAGAGTCGAAGAAGGCACAGCCGCAGTGTTAGGACCGGGCACAGCGACCACGGCCGAGACGACTGACGGTGTAAGCCTCGCGACCCCGGCGAGCGGCCCACAAGACCATCATACGTTCGTTAAACCCACAAAACCCCACGAGGATGCGTTGACAGTCACGCTGCAGAGGACGCCATGCGACGACAGATCGCACGGAGAGGGCCAGAGAGCGGCGGACATCAAGCAAGGGGGTGGGGCGGACGATGAAGAAAGTCGAGCGCACGAGCGCGTCGACAACGAAACCGGTCGGGTGGACACCACCACGACGATAGAGCACACGGGACGGACGAGCGGCAGCAGCACAGAGCTGACTGCACGCGTGACGGACCGACCAACGGAGACCAGCACGAGCGCACGAAGCGCATCGTGCGACCATGCAGACGATGCCCAGGCCATACGAGACCCAGGCACAGAGACCACCAGTGCGAGCGCACGGAGCGCGTCGCGTGACCGACCAGACGGAGACCGCAGTATGACGGACCCACACAGACCATCAGAGAACCCTGCAGACACGCTGGGCGACGAGGAACGTCGTCCAGACGCACCTACAGAGCCACCTGACAAGCCAGAAGGCAGGAGGGGGCGAGGTGGCGAGTTGAGGGTCGAGACGGAGGTATTGAGGGCGTCGAGAGATGGCGCAGAGGCTGAGGGCGAAGACGGCGACGAGAGACGTCGACCGCAGAGGCCCGACGAGCCACCCGACGAGCCGACTGACCCCACAGATGTCGAGGTCGAACCAGGTGGCGAGACCGTGCCAGCCAATCGAAACGAACGCGTTGCGCTCGAATGCGCAGACGCAGGGACCAGTGGGGAGGTCGCAGACATGTGCCGAGACGCACAGGACGTGGGGGAGAGAGCCGAGATGCGAAACGAAACGATCGCGGGGGAGAGAGAAAGCGCGTTGGCGCACGGACGATCGACGACGGCAGCTGACGAACATGGTCAGCGCACACGGACGGTCGACAGCAACGTACCTGAGGACCCACCAGAGCCCCCACCACCACCCGACAGACCCACAAACCGATTGAACGTACCCCCGAGCGTCGAGCTCGAGGGGGAGTGGGGTGGATTTGCGAGCCGCGACGACGAGCTTGCTGGTGCCGAAGCGGACGTGTCGGGAGCGTCGGGACACGTCGAGGACGCCAGGGACGTGCCAACGAACCTACAGAACGCGTCAGAACTCGAGCGCGTACGCTCAGAACGGATAGGTGAAGAGTACTCACCTAGGACCCAAGATATCGAGCCAGACGACCCAGGCGGCGAAACGGCCGTACCAGGCAGTGTCCACAGCGTCCAGGGATGCCCCGCAGACGATAGGGACGGCCGCGTCGTCGAAACGAACGCGCCGTGTCACGGTATAGGGCCAGAAGGCCATTTGGCCGACTTGGCCGAGTTGAAAGTTGTCGAGGGCGTTGAGGACAGCGGAACGGTTATCGAAGACGCCGAACACGATGGGGAAGGTCCCATGAGCGTCGGGAACGCGCGCCAGGTCGATCCGAGCGCACTACATCGAGGTAGAGGGCCAGGAGGCCATTTGGGTGACCAGGGCGAGTTGGATGTGTCGAGAGCCGTCGGACGCGATTGGACGCGCCAGAGCGATGGTCCAGGCGTCCATGGAGTTGGCAGACGAGGTGGTAAGGGCGGCGCAACGAGCGGCACGCGTCACGACTCGAAACGAGTCAGGACAAGGCCGCTAGCTGAAGATGAAGAAGATCAGCACGGAAAGCGCAACCACGCGACGGCGCACGTACCTGAGGCGTCCACACCATCCACCAACCATCCCAGACTGCCTACCAACCACCCGAACCCACCGCGTCGCCTAGGACGACTCAAATCGAACCCTAGAGATGTCAGTACCACCAGGCCCACTTACCGGGTCAAACGGCCGTATCGGGACCGTTTCGGGCGCATCGGACGCGCCGCATATATTGTACATGGACCATAGAGGGTTGGGGAGCGTTCCCAGGGCGCGATACGCGCAGACGGACCTGCTGGAGTCGATCGAGGACGACAGCGTGCACTTGGACAGTGCGACGCAACTAGCCGAGCCGCGACTTACCATATCGGGTAACCGCTCGAGCGCAGCGTCACGCGACCACTACGCTACACCCACGGACATGATACAAGTCATTTTATTGGGAATTCTGGTATATTTCATTTGATTCTAACTTTTCTGATTAGATCAAACACTTAGAGCTATTTTCTTAGCCTCTCATGTTTGAGGGGGAGTGTTGGAATTTATTCCACATATGGTAATTACTGATTACATAATCAAGTACTTACATCGCACCATCTACCTTTAGTTTTACTTAGTGACTACTGAGTATTCTACAGGTACTTACCTTTCTATCTAACATAGTGACTACTGAGTATTCTACAATGAGTACCCGTGATGGACAGGTACCCATGGGTCTACGGGTACGGGTAGTGCGTGGGTTGGGTACGGGTTGGAGGTCTGAGACCGTGGGTTTACCCGTGCAGATCTCTATTCGGCAGTGAGAGCGGAGGGCTTCGAGAAGTTGAGGACCCAGGTATGGCCAGAGGCCATGAGGTAGGAAGACATGGTGGGTTGCCACGTCTGGTAGTTTGCACTGGTGAAGGTGGGGACACGAGAGTCGAGAGTCTTGGAAGAGGAAGACAACATCTTAAAAATATCTGTAGTGCAATGGTGTTAGCGTGCAACGTACAGACATAGGTTCAGTACCTAGTGGAAGCGCATCAATGTGCGAGTGGAGCTCAGCAACATGTGCAGCGACCACAAGATCCCTTAGAGCTTTTAAACGTGGCGTGCAACGAGTGCAGCAGCCATGTGCTAGGCAGCAGGTGGGTGCGACCTGAAGGTGCAGCTCCACCACGCGCTAAGCGGGGCTCATAACCTGTTGAAGCAGGTTCCGTCTAACGTAGAGTAGAGCCTTAGCACATACCTGGTTGGTTGGTTGAGGGACTCAGAGGGATGGTTGTGGTAGAAGAACAAGAAGTGTTAGAACTCAGATGGCTGAGTTCAAAGTATTTATGTACATGCGGCTATATACCAAATATGGTGACATCAGCAGATTACGATTCTTCTGTACAGTACTGTACAGGATTTTTGGACCTTGCTTATTTCACTTGTTTTCTGTTGTAGGGCATTTAAAAATCATCACAGGCCATCACAGACACATAAATAAGCACCTTTTTTTTTATACTCTGTAGTTCTCTGTACAGCCCTGTACAGGCTGTACAGAGCTGTACAGATAGGGACCTCTCTGTAGCTAAATCTATGATCCGCTGATGGAGCTACACTAATAGTACATTAATACGGGTAGTTGAGAGCTGTACGAATACGCTCATTCAACACCTCCTCCTGACATCATTAATATTCAACACAAAAATGCCCTTGTACCCGCTGCACAAGTCACAGCAGCTCAGCCTTATACAGGCCCTATTCTCTATGGAGAATTCAATGACCATTCGCCCATGCTGGCATACAGCTGGCAGAACAAACCTGCCATTGACCATTAGGTGATCTGGAAGCTCACCCATAGAAAGAGGGTAGTGTTACAGTTGAGTAACAATGGACTTACTTTTAACAGACTTATCATTTTTCTTTTGTTAGATCTTATCTTTCTTATCTTATCTTTGCACTGGATCTACAATCCACCATATGCCTAAACATGGGTTCACTTCCATTCTGCTACTGCCTTGTGGTTGCCTCATGCCTTTCATTAGCTGCCACATCCTCATGGTAGGCTATGTCTGCTTCTCTTCCATTCTATGGCTATATTCCCACACCATGCTTTACACATGCTTCCTACATTTGTAGTCCACATTGTCTTCCCTATTTAGTAGTTATCGGCTAGATCCAGTACAAACATGCACATACACATGTATAGTATATAAAGCCATGAATGCATGGCCAAGACTCCCCAGTCTTGTCCTCTTGTAGTCTCCTTTGCTTACTGGAGCCTAGCTTATCTCAAGACTTCCCCTTCACTCTATCCTCTCTATTTATGCTTGCGACCTAGTCACCTTCAAGATGTTCTAGGCAACTCACTATTGACTAGTGAGCAAGGCTGTTTCACATCAAGGGAAGACTCCAGAGGAATGTGCAAAGTTACTGGAAACAACACCACTGTTTGAGAAGATACACAAGTCTGCAGCATCCTCTGGTCAAACTGTGGTACCTCAAGACCTGGACACTTACTTGTGTTTCATTTGCTTTATCAAGGCCAAGGCTACAGAGGCAGTGCTGCCAGTGATCCAATGCAGTGGTGGCATTTGGTTGAACTAGACAGGGGTCAAATTGGACCAATTGACAGGGGTGAATGCAATGATCTCCTTAAGGCATGACATTACACATCAGATTTTAGAAAGCTCCATTCTTACACATGACACAGGACACTGCGAAATATGTGAAGGAATTCTATGTATTGCAGGTGAAGAGTATAAATTTCAATATGGTGGCTCTCTGCCCCAGACCAAAGGAGTATTAGGGTATTCTCATTTGACAAATACTATTCTACAATGTGTATATCAGAATGTACAGAGCATGGGGAAAGGTTCATCTGATACAATTCAAATGCAGAGGAGGGTTTATAGCATACTAGGGTTGTGAACTGAAACAGCTCAGACATTGATCCAGGTATTTCCTTCAGCATCCTGGAAATAAATCTTGATACATTGAAAGCACTATCAAAGTCAGTGATGTCCTCGCCATTCCCAATCTCAGCAATTTGGGACACTGATGCAGCAATCTGCGTGGTTTGAGCTGTCACCGAGAACAAATGCAGAGCCAAGTGACTAACCCATAACAACTGGATAGGAGGGAACTTGTCTGATTCTGCTCCTGACTTCCCTCATAGAATTTTCTTTGCCAGGAAGGGTTCTGCAGTCAAGGGTCGTGCAATTCCGATGACTATAATTTGTGGACGTCAATAACTGACTCGGGAAGGTAATGATCGATCTGACAGACCATCCATGGAGCCCAAATTTATTGCTTCTGCCATAGCTTGTGTTGTTCTGAAACCGCTCGTCACAGCAATCTTTGACTGACTCAGATGTGGCCTGAGTTGATCTGCAAAATCAATAAAGTATGCTTCCTGTGCAGCAGAAAATAGAGTCTGGTAGGGGTATACATGAGGTTGCGATTTTTTTTTGCATTCGGAACGTGACAAGGCTTACTCTCTGCTGATCAGTTTGCTTGTCTTGCTCGTAGGTTCTTCCACTGATCTCAGTCAAGTCGACAGCAGCAGCTCCCAGCATTTTTGCTGTTATGATCGCTTCCTCTGCCTCAATCCCATCAGGTAGCGAATCGTCACAATTGATTTTGACAGAGATAATAAAAGCTGGATCGTTCACCACCCGTTTGGTTTCAGTGATGATTTCGAATAATAGCCGCATACGGTTTTCGAGAGTTTCACCGTACTCGTCTGTCCTGTTGTTGGACCTTCGGGGCAGAAATTGGTGGATCAGGTAGCCGTGAGCAGCCCGATTCAATATGTCAGGAAATTAGCATAGTTTCGAATCAGGGTGGCAAATCACTCCACCTGGACGCCGTCAAATCCAGCATTCCACAAGAACAGGGCTGCGTATGCGATTCGCCTGATAATATCTCTGATCCATCCCTGGTCGAACAACACGCCGGAAGTCGGTGGATGCTCTATACCCGATGATGACCCTGGGTATGGTTGTATTGTGATGGAAACTTGTCGACCTGGGTGACTGAGCTACCCGAGAACGAGACTCCCATGTGATCTGGTAGCCCTTGCTACCTCCTTGTAGTCCTCAAGGTAATCTCGTGGCAGATCCCAGTCGATAATATCAATTCAAGCCTACTGCCTCGTTATATTTCTGCATTACGCAACTTCCCACCTACTGTAGCTTGGCAAACATCCCTCTTGATTCCTGGAGCGCTGCAAGCTCTACCTCCAGCGTCTTCCGCTACACAGGCCACAATCAGCTTGAAAACAAAATCCAAAACGTAAAACATCGGCCCACCTTTTCCTCGTTACTCAGTTGCACGGCCTCAGGAACCGTAGCCTGATAGTCCGGTTTGGATATCACTTTGTGGAGCTTCTCAAGATTAAGACGAGCGAGGTCGATTTTCTTGTCACACTTCGCAACCTCCGCTTCCAGGTTTACGAGGCCCTGGGAAACAATGAGAAAAACATATCAAAGAAACTTGTAATATGACATACTTGCACCTGCAGATAAATTATGACAGTCGACGAGACGACGGCCGAGCCACATCCCGCTGGTATTTGAGGAGAGGACCCTTGGGTGACTTGCACCTTTGAACAACCCTTGGTCAAAGCACTGATCGTAGGAACCTGAGATTCGAATAGAGCCTTCTCCTCGGGAGTCTGGACATGGATAAACACTCGACGAATTCGTGAGTTCGATATCACGCTGTGACATTATTATGGTTGCGACATACGTTGTATGTTCGATTGCAGGTTATACGACGCTGCCAGTGAACGCCCCGTCCGCAAAGCCGCGAAAACAAGATCAAACTTATCTTCCGCGTTAGTGGACTGGAAGTCGGTGTTCTGTTGATATGATAAGTCAGATATCGATATCGCGGGCCCAGCGTGGTGACTTACAAAAGTTGGGTATCGCGATATCATGATGGAAGGAAGATCTGTTGATCGCCTAGGTAAGCGCTGCCAGAGTTCCTCGGTGACGAACGGCATGAAGGGGTGGAGCAGCCGAAGACCGTAGTCGAGGCAGGTATGCAACGTCTGTTGTGCTGATGTGCGCGTCCTTGGATCGGCCGAAGGATCTGTCATGGGTTTCATCGCCTCCTGCCACATGATGAACAAGATCGCCATGAAGATTACGCACAATGTATACATCACACAGCTCGTACAGCCAGAAGTTGTATGCAGCTGTAGTGGCAGCCATGAAATTACGCGCTTCGAGATGTTTGTTGAGCTCGCCCGCAGTAAAGTTAAGTTTGTGAAGAATCCATCGTTCGACGAGGCTCTCGTCACCAGTAGGCTGGGTTCTTCGTGAGCAAGTCGAACACGTCAAAGAAGAGTGGGCTACCTTTGGCACGCCGAGAGGGACGAAGTCAGGTTCAAACTTGAGCATCGCGAACTTGGTAGCGTTGAAAATTTTGTTACAAAACTTTCTATATCCTTCCACACGAAGAATCTCGAGGTTGATATCACGACCTGCGTGCAAGCGTGAGCATCATTTTCTCAGCCCAACGACCTAAACGTACCCCCGCCCGAGTAAGCACACAAAGCAAATCGAAGACCGTCCGTCCCACATTCCGGGATGCCCTTTGGGAAGTCCTTCTTCTGGCCCGCGACAGCTTTCGCGATTTCTTTGTCGTCCAAATTGCCTTCGTACAACTTTTGGTGAAGGTCTTGGAGTGATAGTCCGCGGATGACGTCTAGAGGATCGATGACGTTACCCAGACTTTTACTCATCTTCCGGCCATGGGCATCCCGGATCATTGCGTGACAAAGGACTTCGCCGAACGGAACCTTGCCCGTGAGATATATGCCGAGCAACACCATGCGAGCGACCCAGAAGAACAGAATGTCCCAGCCTGTCTCTAGCAAACTCGCAGGGTAGTAATGTTCAAGATCGGAGGTCTACAATGGATCAGATTCAACGAACGGAAACGCAAAGAAAAACATACTTCTTCAGGCCAACCCATGATGGAGAACGGCCACAACCCAGAGGAGAACCACGTATCGAGCACATCCTCGTCTTGTTCAAGGGCGAACCTCCTGTCTGCAGCCAAGATCTTTGCACGTTCGGTAGCTTCTTCAAGCGTCCGACCCACGACCCAGCGCTTGCCATCATTGATCTGGAGATGAAGAATGGTCAATAATAACCATAACGTGACCGAGCATCATGGTACACGCACGTCGTTTTCCTCGCCCTCTATGCGGACGAAATACGCAGGACAACGGTGGCCCCACCACAATTGACGAGAAATACACCAGTCTTGAATGTTGTCCAACCATCTATACCAATCAGCTTCTGACTGCGCAGGTGCAATCTTGAGCTCTCCCGCCCGGCTTCGCTGAAGAAGAGGTGTCAGAGACCGCACCAACTGGAACTGAACCCACTATGCCTTGATCGCCTCCTCCGCCAAAGGCTTGCATTTCACCCACCACTGGGGCTTCAAGATAGGTTCTATAATATCTCCCGACTTACTGTATACAGACATTTACATGCACATACGCGCCAAATCCAAGGGGACAACTCACCTGCAAATGGGTATTTGCATTGGGTTATCCTTTGTCTCGATGAACAATCCAGCCTCTGTTAGAGCATTGACAACTTCCCTCCTAGCATGGAACCGTTTCATGCCCTGTCAGTACACATACGTCAGCTTCGCTTACTCGAGACAGTCCATCAGATTACATTGAACTTTTCTCCGGCATTAGCATTCAGTGTCCCATCATCATTGAGAATGTTGATGAACTCCAGATTATGGCGCTTCCCGACTTCGTAATCATTTGGGTCATGAGCCGGCGTGATCTTCACCGCACCCGTTCCAAAATCCTTGTCGACCATCTCATCCGCCACAATGGGTAACCGCCTGTCAACAAATGGGTGCTTTGCGAATTTTCCGTGAAGGTGCTGGACGCGTATAAGCTCGGCAGACGCGACTAGGGACGTGATAGCCATACCTTGTAACGATCGTCTTTGGGATGTACGGCAATGGCGGAATCGCCCAGCATCGTCTCTGGACGTGTGGTTGCGACGATGATCTTGTTATCTACGACGGAGTAAGTGAGTAGAAAATCAACTATAAAAGAACGACGTACCG